>JAKCPI010011283.1:0-193061 GCA_023213315.1 Euborellia annulipes
TATCGTTTCGAATAGATACCACGATGTATTTAACTTTTACTGCTTTGGAATGCATATTAAAAGATCTATTCATGGGATAACTTAATATTTAATAAACAAAAATTAATAAATAATATTTTCATGTAATATTTCACAAAAAGAAGTGAAATCTCAGCCAAAAAACATCGGAGATGCAAAAGGGGCGCCTCGCATTATTTTTGCCTAGCGTCGAGGTGAAATCAAAAAAATGCGCCTCGCTTTTCTGATTTATATAAAAGCGAGGATATATGAAACAAATAAAATTCTGTACGGGGTTTTATTTAGTGAAAATATTTCCTCGCTTTTATATAAATCAGAAAAGCGAGGCGCATTTTTTTGATTTCACCTCGACGCTAGGCAAAAATAATGCGAGGCGACCCCTGTTTCGAATGGATACCAAACGATGTATTTATTTTTTACTGTTTGGAATGCACATTAAAAGATCTATTCATGGGATAACTTAATATTTAATAAACAAAAATTAATAAATAATATTTTCATGTAATATTTCACAAAAAGAAGTGAAATCTCAGCCAAAAACATCGGAGATGAAGGGGCCGCCTCGCATTATTTTTTGCCTAGCGTCGACGTGAAATCAAAAAAATGCGCCTCGCTTTTCGGGATTTATATAAAAGCGAGGATATAGTGAAACAAATAAAATTCTGTAGGGGTTTTATTTAAGTGAAAATATTTCCTCGCTTTTATATAAATCAGAAAAGCGAGGCGCATTTTTTTGATTTCAGCCCGACGCTAGGGCAAAATAACGCGGGAGGCGCCCCCTTTTGCATCTCCGATGTTTTTGGCTGAGATAAATAATCTATTAGCAAGGTTTTTAATAAAAACATATTCAAGAAATTTTTAATTAGACTATCTATCATAAATTTTATAAAAGCATTCTACCCCCGTCATTATCTCACGTAGAATTGAAAAAATATCGACGGGTCAGATCCAAGGGTCAGAAACCGAGGATAGTCGGATGAAAATCCAAATGCGGGTTTAGCAGCTTGTATAAACATGTAATTATCAATAAATAAAATTGTTGTTTGGTGAGAATATAAAAAAAATATATGGAATTTTTTTAATTTGCCGGGAGCTATAGTTCTTTTCTGATGCAATTAAACTTTATTGTCGGTAACACATTTTAAATCTTTTATCTTTATTTTATTTTTTTCTGGATTGGGATTTTTTTGCATAATATTAGGATACATATATTAGGATACACTGGCACTAAATTTAAAATTTATTTTTCAGAAATCAATTATAATAAAAATAAAAATTATCCAGCAATTTTTTTTGTTTTGCGGGCCATTTGGCGCCCCTTTGTGAGTAGCGCCCGGGGCATGATAACCCCCTTGCCCCCCTCGTTACGTCACTGGGAAGATTCAGGTTTTAGACCGGTAGGCTCAATTTCAATATAATCATCGCACTCATATTGTTATTATCTTAAACGATGCAATTAATAGACTTCCATTTTGGACAGTATAATGTGATTACCTATAAGCTTATAAGCGATTACATTGACAACATTTAAAACTTTAAAAGCTTTGAGTTTCGATTATCCTTTGGGAACAATAACGACCAATAACGCAGAGGAATATAACAGCCATCTTACTATTTCGTATTACTACAAATAAGTAGAAGAGTGGTTTTGGCTTTTAGTATAAATATCAAGTTGAGATGCCTTAAACTATGAAGGAGCCTTTTCAGGCTAAAAAAAATATATGTAGGCCTACCTATATTAATACAATTATAAAAATAGACCTATAATTTTTTTTTATTTTTTTTTCTCGGGATGAATTAGGGGCACCGTGAAAATATTTAATTATTAGACAAACAGATCAATTTTGTAACTTAAAAATTCTGTTATAGGCCTAATAAGAAAGCCGGTAACCAAAAAAGTTATTGAACATCTACATTGATTGGAGCCCCATCCCCCTCAGGTACTAGAATATTACCCCCTCCCCCATCAAAAAATATTTGTTAATATATTAATAGAATTCCAAAATTTTAAATTTAAATACATTTTATTATTAAGTAGTGCATCAACTCATTTTATTTTCAACTTGAATGTTATTTTATTCACTAATTCACTTGATTACTCTTTGTTTACGCTGGTTTAATTAATTGAAAATTTCCGCAATTTTCTTTTTCTCTACGGTATTTAGCAATCTTTCTTATATAATACTATTTACCATATGTATTCGAAATTCTTTACATTATTATCCGATTACATTCCCATCTTCGGGATTCAACCTTTAATAATGCGAATGTAACTCCTTTATGCAATAATATATTTATTATTTTTACATTAATGTAAAGTTCTCTATAGACACAAAGCGGCTAAATTATAAAAAATGGGTTGGCTCTCTGTTTTTGAAAGGGAATGAATACATTTGAAATTCTCTTTTCATTTATTAATAAATTTGAAAATATTATCTTAAAAAAAAAAACAACTCTATATATTTGATATAAATGAAAGAAATATAAACATTAAATTATGTTTTTATAGTTATACAGTATATGAAAGTTAATTTGTTTATACATAGAAAATTTTAATTTTTATGATTTACATCAGTGATTTTCACACTTAAAAATATTTTTTTCAAAAACAATATAGCACTTATTCGATCAACTTCGGGTACGTCGGAAAGTTGCATGCGACAAATGGACTAAATTAAAGTTTCTTTCATTATACTCTCATATAAAAAAAAAACTGGTTTGATTGATCGCACACAACTTTCTCTTTCCTTCAGTAAATGAAAGTTGTGTCTATACTTGTCACACCAGATTTTTTTGTGTTGATATATATTTAAACAAGGGGCGAAACCCGCAGAAGGCGGGCCCCCTGGACCCCCTTGCTCGTTGAAGGCGAGCAAATGCATCAAATTTATTTTTGCTCACTGTTTGAAAATTTTAAATTTCCCTCTCTGACTTAAGACTCCACTTCCTCTGTCTCTGGCCAATCAGCGAGAGAGATTGGTAAACAGGAACATAAAATGGAAGTTAGTGGCTAACGCTTTATTTTTATAGTTATGATATAAAATGATACTAGGCTATTTATATTTTGTTTTGCCCTCACCCAGGACTGTAGATTTAGATTAAACCAAAAAAATAAATAATTTTCTCTAGAGTTCAAAAATTAATTAGTCTTTATTATAAAAAAGGAATTCGTATCATTAAAGGATTAAATTCGTGGTGTTTTTTTTTTTTTTTTTTTTTATTTGAATAATCCTGATCCTTTGAAATTCCGGCATTTAATAATATTAACATTTTTCGTAATGTAATTTTTGTGAGAGGATTATCCAAACTCTCTATGTATTTATTTGTTTATCTATGAATTTCCAACTGAATTAACTCAAAATAAGAGAATTTCCATTTACTTTAGATTAAAGTGATTATTTACACTATTTCTACTTTGAATATATATTATTTCAACAAAACAACATTAAAAATCTGGTGTGACTGGCGCACAGCACACAACTTTCTCTTACCTTCGGTAATCGAAAGTTGTGTACTGTGCTTGTCACACCAGATTTTTTGTGTCGACATGTATTTAGTTCCCGGCAGTAGGGAATATTTGAATTCAGATGGAAAATTTATAAGTATGGGAAAATATTTATATTTTGTTACCATGGCAACCATTTCTCCTATCTTTCCTATGAAGCACAAGAGTAAAGTGTGCTTCAAACAATTTTGAGGACAAAACGAGAATATACATTTGAAAGAGCATCTAAAAAATAATTGATTTTTGAATTTTAATCAAAATCGTTAGAGCGAATTTTGAGAAAATCGAAAAAAACTGAAAAAGTACATCAGTAAAGTACTAGTACTCTTTGGCCGATTTTGATTAAAAGCTTATTTTTCCGGTCCCGGGGGTGTTTAACTTAAATATAAAATTTCAACATCATAGCTCAATTCCTTCATGCTTAAAATTTGACACACACCCACCCACCCACCCACAGACAGACCATGTCGCGAAAACCACTTTTTTGGATTCAGGGGACCTCAAAACGTGAAGATCCATCAAAATCTCGACATCGAATTTTTGACATGAATCCAATACTTTCTCTCTATATATATATTACATATATACATAGGTAAGAGAAAGTAAAAAGGGAATCCAATTAGAGTTATTTAGTTGAAATAAATCATAATTAATATATGTTAAGAATTTGATAAATTATTTTATGAAATTTATTAAATTGTGATAATATAGTTAAATTCATCTTCCTCGAGAAAGGCAACGATCCAACGCTTCTGTATAATCTGATTAATGGCGAACGCTGAGCCTGTATTATCATCATTTATGAAGTGAATGAAGAGAAGGGATGATGAAGCTCACAATCATCTTACCCCATCTAAACGAGCCCTCAACCTAAACTTTATACGTATAGCACATGACATCTCATTTCTTGTTTGCTTGTTTGTGCTTTAAATTGGTTGACAACTCAAATAAAAAAGAATATTTAATAATAGGTGTGAATAAAACAACCATGAAGATTTATGCTTCAAAATATTTTCATGCTTTTTGAATTCATCTTTCTGAGTCTCCGTGCTCACCAAAAATAAATATATATAAAATAAATGTTAATAAAACTTTTGCTTTGAGTCGACCCCGTCTAGAATAAAAAGAATATTTAGATTTAAAAAAAATTAATACAAATTTTGTCTTTGATAGGATTTTTTGAACAAAATACCTATATACCAGGGGTGGCCAAGCTCCTTGATAGTCCGGTAGGCCAAAGTCAGAAGGGTTGGGAGGGTGGGAAATATAATAGGGTCCGACCGAAACAAGATTTTTAGCGAAACTGAATTTCGGGTTCAATTTTAGTTTCGGCCGAAACCGTAACCGAAACTTGTTTTTAACTTTTTCTTAAAATTTTCTATACAAAATTAGTCTCAAATAATCACACCATTTTTCCCTCTTTTGAAAATCATTTGATTTTTTAATTTCGAATTTCTTTCTAATTTTTTTTTTTTTTAGTATACAAGGCTCATCTCATCTTTTCACTCTCAGGTTTCGGCTAGGCCGAAGTTTCGACTGGTTTTTGGCCGAAACCGAAACCACGATTTTTGACTGAAACCGTAACCGAAACCGAAACTTTGGTCCGTTCCTAGAATATAAATATAATACATAATACATATTTAATTATTTTTAAAAATTTTTAAAAAATAAGGCCCAAAAGACATAATATGATACTGATAATTTATTGATGATTGGCTTTTGTACTATTATCTACGTCTACTTTCCTAGCCTTATTCCCGCATTCCGGGGTCGGCGGAATGGGTTTTTTTTGCGACCGGAAGAAATAGAACAGGCCGGCCCGTCGCACGGTCTGACGCCGGTTGAAAGTATAGAAGGAAAAGACAGACATGTAAAGAATAGAAGGACTGCCAGTCCCAGCTTGGGTAGCTCGTGATCGCCATCCACGTTCCCACAAGATATGGGCACCTGAGCACCCACTGTTTTGTACTATTATAATTTACAAGTTGAGAAAGGCGCGGCTTCGCCGCGCCCATCTCAACTTGGCCCTGGCGGGCGGCGTCTCGATACGTGATCAGTAGTTTTTCTCTTAATTTTAAAGCCCATATTATTTTTGCCTAAATGAAAATACAATGAATCAAGTTTAAAATTTGAGTATTCGCCCTGCCCGGCCTCTGGGTTTTGAAGGCCATGAGAAAATTACGGGCAAGAAGCAAGCCTAAATTTCCCTTTAATAAACTGATTCGAGCCAACGGGCATGCAAATGAAATCAGGCGGACAGGGACCTATTAAAAAAAATCAAGAATTTTAAAATAAAAATTTCGGGAGTGGGGCAATTGCACAATAAATCTTTAAACTTTTAAACCCCCTTGATAGATATTCATTCAAGAATTTTAAATCCAAAAAAGCATGTTAATATTTGAAGAAACAGAAGAATTAAAAATTTCGGGGGGGGGGGGGCAATTACACAAAAAATCTTTCAACTTTTAAATCCCTTGATAGATATTCATTGAAGAATTTTAAATCCAAAAAAGCATGTTAATATTTGAAGAAACAGAAGAATTAAAAATTTCGGGGGGGGGGGGGGGGCAATTACACAAAAAATATTTCAACTTTTAAACCCCTTGATAGATATTCATTGAAGAATTTTAAATCCAAAAAAGCATGTTAATATTTGAAGAAACAGAAGAATTAAAAATTTCGGGGGGGGGCAATTACACAAAAAATATTTAAACTTTTTAAACCCTTGATAGATATTCATTGAAGAATTTTAAATCAAAAAAAGCATGTTAATATTTGAAGAAACAGAAGAATTAAAAATTTCGGAGGGGGGGAAGCAATTACACAAAAAATCTTTCAACTTTTAAACCCCTTGATAGATATTCATTCAAGAATTTTAAATCCAAAAAAGCATGTTTTTATTTGAAGAAATAGAAGAATTAAAAATTTCGGGGGGGGGGGGCGATTACACAAAAAATCTTTCAACTTTTAAATCCCTTGATAGATATTCATTGAAGAATTTTAAATCCAAAAAGCATGTTTTTATTTGAAGAAATAGAAGAATTAAAAATTTCGGGGGGGGGGGGCAATTACACAAAAAATCTTTCAACTTTTAAATCCCTTGATAGATATTCATTGAAGAATTTTAAATCCAAAAAGCATGTTTTTATTTGAAGAAATAGAAGAATTAAAAATTTCGGGGGGGGGGCAATTACACAAAAAATATTTCAACTTTTAAACCCCTTGATAGATATTCATTCAAGAATTTTAAATCCAAAAAAGCATGTTAAAATTTGAAGAAATAGAAGAATTAAAAATTTCGGGGGGGGGGGGGCAATTACACAAAAAATATTAAAACTTTTAAATCCCTTGATAGATATTCATTGAAGAATTTTAAATCCAAAAAAGCATGTTAATATTTGAAGAAATAGAAGAATTAAAAATTTCGGGGGGGGGGCAATTACACAAAAAATCTTTCAACTTTTTAAATCCCTTGATAGATATTCATTCAAGAATTTTAAATCCAAAAAAGCATGTTAATATTTGAAAAAACAGAAGAATTAAAAATTTCGGGGGGGGGGGGGGGCAATTACACAAAAAATCTTTCAACTTTTAAATCCCTTGATAGATATTCATTCAAGAATTTTAAATCCAAAAAAGCATGTTAATATTTGAAAAAACAGAAGAATTAAAAATTTCGGGGGGGGGGGGGCAATTACACAAAAAATCTTTCAACTTTTAAATCCCTTGATAGATATTCATTCAAGAATTTTAAATCCAAAAAAGCATGTTTATATTTGAAGATATAGAAGAATTAAAAAATTTGGGGGGGGGGGGGCTGCCGAATTTAAAAAAAAACTCTGAAACAACGAATTTAGATTCTTATCAAGGGAAGGCTTTAGGGAAGAAACCAAATTGATATCTCTCCTGGTTAAAAAAAATTTGAATTTGCCTCTCCGGCTCCGCCCTCTCTGTATTTCGCCAATCAGCGCTATCCCTGAGGCCTGATTGGTTGTTTCACACATCGGACACGGGTTTAAGGCAATTATTAATAAGTATGATTATATTTACACAGTAAAAGAATTAAATAAAATAATAAATAATATTGAATAAAAGAAAATAAATAAAATTGAATAAAAGATTAAAAGAATTAAATACAAATATTTTTTTTAACTTCTATAGTAGCCTAGACTAAAAATTCTTTTGCAGTGAGATGAATACCTCTCAAGAACTTGATTCATAAAAAGAAAACGTAAAACACAAAATAGAGACTAATTGAACCCTGTTATTCAATGGTGTGTCAAAGACCAAATATCGAGTTTTGAGAAAATCAACATTAAAGTTTTTCTGATTTAAATTGTTTTTATTAGATTATATATCATTTTTTTTGTCAATTATGCAAGTAAATACTGTAATTATGGCAGATATTCATAAATTATCTCTAAAAATATGACTAATTTAGAGGAAAAAAATAAAATATAAAAAATTATTTTTACAAAATTCTCTATGTGCGATATATATTTGTAAAAAATGCTTCAAAGTCCCTTGACCCATGATTGAAAAATTCTCTAAGTCCAATTATATTTGCAAAAATGCTTTAAAGTCTCTTTATATTTAATACTAGTAGCATAGAAACTTTTTATCAAAATCACATTCATCAATTTTAAATAGTATTAATATTTTAAAATTAAATAGAAAGTGATAACAAAATTTTCTCATCAATTAATTTCTGAATAAATAGCTTGGAAACAGTAAATCAAAGTTATAATAATGAAATAGACTTAATATTATGGCCACTTCAACCTAACCTAACCTAATATTATTTATTTTGTTGTCTTTTCGAAATCGCACTGATCCTCATCCTCATCTTCATTTTCATTATCAGGAATAATATCAAAAAATTAAATTTTGACGTCTACGAATTCAGAGAAAATTTTCTCATTTTTCAAAAAAAAAAAATGATTTTTGTTTATTTAAGGGAAAAAAATATATATAATATTATTTGGTAAATAACTTTTTATTGGTTGTTAAAATCACACTGGTTAAAACTCAATTAAACGATATTAATTTATTGTTAATTGGAAAATTATATATATACTATATATATATATATAGTTCATAGAAAAAGATAGAAAACATTATAGAATTAGGCTAAAAGAAAGTAAAAAATGAATTATAATATAACTATTGATAATTTTTGTAGGTTATGAAATACTTGTATTAAATTTCAACAAATGGAATATAGTAATAGTGTATTGAATATATAAATTTGAAATAAATAAAATTAATATTTTCTTGAGTTTATATTAAATACCTCTAAACAATAGCGATGCCGGTGTTCATAATTGAAAATACTTAGGGCATAAACGCAACAATATATCTCAAGCGTATAGTTGTTTACGATGTCTTGCACTTGACGCATAAATGAAAAATTGTTCTTTTCAAATTAAGTATTACGAAACAACATGTTAAGTACATAAATCATTATTGAAAAATGTAAAATCCTGCATTGAAATATTGTAAAAATAATTTTATGCTTTTACATTAAAAATAAATTTTTTTAGGACATATTTCATAAAAAATACTATTAATTAAAGCATTTGAAACAATATTCCATGCTTAACTCAATTTTGAATTTTTTGGTCTTTGACACACCATTGAATAACAGGGTTCAATTGATAGATGCTAAAAATCAAATAAGAAAGCATCTTTTAAAAGTGTCTTTTTTGAAGTGGAAGATACTCAATTTTTAGGGTATCTATCATGGGCGTACCCAGGATCAAATCTAGGGGGGGGGGGCATGGTCAGATCATGGTTGTCCAGGGGGGGGGCATGTCATGGGCAGATCATGGTCGTCCAGATTGTGACATAGCTATTTTTTATATAGAGAGGTAAAGCCTTCGAATTAAAGACCTAAAAACCCTCGTGTCCTAACAAAAAGAATCATTCCCCGTCGCCATCCACCAATTTTGTTTCGTTTCATCACTTTATAAACATTTAATTTTTTTTATGTTGCTTCTAGGGGGGGGCAGCTGCCCCCCTGCCCCTCGCTGGGTACGCCCATGGTATCTATATACAAAATACTAGATACTTTTTTTAAAACCAAGTATCTAAATACAAGATACTTGATACAATGGTTTTGTAAATCTAAATACTTGTATCTTAGATTCAAAGGTATTTTAGATACTTGTATCTGGATACTGCCCAACTCTGGAGATACGTCATGTTGCTTCTAAAGTGACGTTCTTTGGTTAATTGTAATGGTTTGGTAACTATGCAAATAGATTGTTTAATTAATTTTTTTTAAATACTTAAGATCTTTATTTACCAACATAAACCCCCCGATAATATTTTAAAACCCCCCGGTTTAAATCGCAAAACATTTGACGAATCATTTATCTTTCACTTTTTAACTTAACAGTGATTGCCATATAAAGCCCACCTGCTCTCATATATTTCTCACTGCTCTTGTTGTTGTTTCGTGAAAACAAGCTGGTGTTTTAGTTAAGCCAGGGTAGTTTACGAAAATAAATTAGGCTATCAAATAATGGAAAATACCCCGACCCTTTTTCATTTATGATTATTTGTTCAAAATGTCGACAACATTAATAAATATATCTGTGAAAATAAATATTCTCTCTAATTAAAATAATTTTTTTTTTAATCTTTTAAATAAATATAAATAATGCTCCATTTAATTTTTCAAAATCATTTTTCATTTAATTAACCATGTCATAAATGGCGATATTTATTTTTTACTGATATCTTTCATATCGTATTTGTTTCAACCTTAGTTTTTTATTAAAGCCAAGGGGCGCGAGTTCGTATCCCAGACAGGGGCGTATTTCCTAAGAGGCGGACTAGGCGCGTGCCTGGGGCGGCAAATAATAAAAATTGCTTATTTATATGTCTAAGTAAGTGAAAAGTATTTGATGTATGCAAAGGTATAGGTAATCAAACGTCCACCGGCGTGTTAGGAGGTTTCTCAGTGTGGAGTGATAGAAGGGGGGCGGCAAGAGCCAAATTCATTTTTAAATTAAAAAAAAAATTTAAGATTATTGAGACAGATGGTTTGCTGTATTAGCTTAATAACAAAAAAATTAATTTCGTTAATTTTTTAATAAGTCAATTTAAAAAAATTATAACTTCCTATCTCAATAATCCCTTATCATGAATATATTTATTTCATTAAAAAAAAAAAACCTCATTGAAAAATTCCTTATAATACGTAGTCTAGTTTTTTTAAGTACAGTGAGGGTCAATATTAAGTCCTACCCATGCGTTTTCGACTTGTGATTATTTCATTGTTTTTATAAAAGAAAATGAAAATCTTTATTAGAAATTTTCTAGGTTTGAACCATGAAAGTTCCCATTAAAAAATATTTAATATTTTTTTAAAAACAATGGAATAATCACAAGTAATTAGAATACACATGGGTGGGACTTGATATTGTCCTTCACTGTACGTTTAGACGCCGCATGAAAGAACCTCGGGTAAATAATCGAGAACCACAGTAGGAAATAATAAAAATATTACTAATAATAGATATATTTTTTTTTTAATTTCTTTAAGGTCTTATTTATTTCAAATAATTCATTGCCCATTCAAACGAAATAAATTTTTCTCGCTTGGGACGGGAAGCGAGCCCGGGACGTTATGCACCTTATGCTCTGAGTCACGGTTAATTGTGTAAATATAATTTAACCTTGTCTTTCAACTATTAGAATGAGACTTCTCATCTTGAGTTTAATTAAAAATTCCCCCGATACAATTTAGCATGATTAAAGATAAAAGTCAAAATTTTTAAGGTTGGGGGGGAGGCCTAAAACACAGGTTTTTCCCACATCCCGGTTGCTTTAACCCAATCGATACATGACACACGCGCCTCAACTTACATGCCTTCTCTCTCCTTCCTAAAACCCTCAAACTCCAAAAAACTCCTTATTTTGGCATCTCACCAAAAGTGTCTTGATTACCTCTGCAGACTTGCCAACATTGCCTGATACAAGCTGACGGAAATGGAGATCCAATTCACCTTCCCTGAAATGTGTCTACTCTTGTTTGTCAAATATGTTTAAAATTGCATCCATCATAAGAATCATATTGTTAAATAATACCATAATATATTTTCCTTATCATCATGTTTGGGGAATTTTTTTATTAATGTGAAATTTTATTAAACTAAAAATTTTAAGCAACTCTTTTTGCTTTGATTGATGACAATGGCGTCATTTGGAGAAGAGAGGGCAGGCGTCATTTGTTCTCCTCCCAAGAGCTCTGATTCTTTTTTACTTTCTCTTACCTCTATATATATGTTAATATATATAGAGAGAAAGTATTGGATTCATGTCAAAAATTCGATGTCGAGATTTTGATGGATCTTCACGTTTCGAGGTCCCCTGAATCAAAAAAGTGGTTTTCGCGACATGGTCTGTCTGTGGGTGTGTCTGTGAACAAAATATCTCAAGAACGAAAAGAGCTAGGAGGTTGAAATTGTTTATTTAATTTAGGCACCCCCATGGGACGTGACACGAAGCTTTTGAACAAAATCGACCAAAGATTACTAGTACTTTACTGATGCACTTTTTCTTTTTTTTTCGATTTTCTCTTTTGTTCCTTTTTTTTTTTTTAATTCAAAAATCAATTATTTTTTAGATTCGCTTTAAAATGTATATTCTCATTTTGTCATTGAAATCTTCTGAAGACCACTTTACTCCTGTACTACATAGAAAAGATAGGAGAAATGGTTGCCATGGTAACAAAATATAAATATTTTGCCATACTTATAAATTTTACATCTTGAAAAGCGAATGTACCGTACTATCGGAAACTAAATACATGTCAACACAATAAATCTAGTGTGACAAGCACAGAGGAGAGTTGTGTGCTGTGCGCCAGTCACACCAGATTTTTTATTATTATTATTATCGAAGGATAAATTTGTGTTGTCTCTTTTATATACAACAATTGCCAAGTATTATTTTTCGAAGGACTGCATCAAAAAGAGATAGACCTTGTCGACTATTAAATTGAATTTGCCCCAAATTAGGGGTTTTAAACGAGAACATTAATGAAAGTCAAATTAATGTAAATATTTAGTTACTAAACTGGAGGGCCTTAATTTTCTCTCATTTGTACCTTTTAGTTTAGCTTCTAAGAAATGGATGCTTTTAATTTATAATTTATGCCACTATTTAGTAGACCTTTATAATTTAAATTAAAATGTTTGTACGTATTTATGTTAGCTGTATTTCTTATAAAAGGTTTAAAATAGAGCACTCCTTATTAAAAAAATGATCAATTTAGAAGATACATGAAAATTTAAAAAAATAAATAAAAAACACTAGGTTATAAGCTTCAAAGATTTATTCTAAAGACTTTTAAGGTCAAAGAACAAACCGAAAATTCTTAAATTATTTGATTGTGAAGTAATTGCATTTTTTTCTTCTTCTTAGAAAGTTTAATTATTTAACTTTGATTAAAATTTTTATTTTTTTTTCCTTTCATTAAAAGCCAATAACGTCGCTCAATTAAAATCAAATCCTTAGATCGATCACTCTTGTTTTCGTGATTTCTGAAACTGTAATGATAATTACTAGTAAGTAATTCAACAAAAATATATCACCAAAGAATTATAATCTAATTAAATAGATAAGTAATTTTTTTTTATTTAATAATTTTGTTTTAATTTATTTTTTGCAAATAAAAATCAATCATTTTGACAGCTTCTTTATGTGAAGAATAAAAAAAAAATTGATGGCTTATTTACCGTTTTTTAATACAAATTGCTAATTTATAACACGAGAAAGAAATTATTAAATTATTAATTACTTATTAAATTTTTTATATAAATATTTATTTAACTACTCAATGCGACTTCTCTTAAACTATTTCGCTCGTTCTTTTTTCAATCACAAGAATTTTTAAATCTTTGGAATATAGACTTATTAATATAATTCTTTTTGGATACCAAACGGCTTAAATAAATATGCCTGAACCCCTAAAATATATATTATGAAAAATATGAATACCGTATCGTAAAGTCTTATATGGTCTGAGTTGTCGAAAAAACTGAGTATGTGTGAGTGTGTGTGGGAGAAAAGTGTGAGTGTTTAAAAAAAATAAATTAATAAATTTCTTTAAAAAGTTTAGTCTATAGGCCTATATAGTATTGCAATCTTTTCTAAGTGAGTAATCCTCTAACTTTCAAGATATGATTGAAATTTAATGTGGCATTTTTTTAGAAAATGATAGGGAGTAATCCATCAGTTCAGGCTAATTTAACAATTTACTAAATGTAACTTTTTTCTTAACCTTTTTGTCTTTCAAAGAATTAGATATCCTGACCAAATTGAAAAGTAATTAATTTTATTGAAATTTTATTGAATTGGTTCTTTTAATTTTTTTAAGATTTTTGAAAATTATTTTTTCACCTATTGTCCAAGAATTTAGGGTCGATGATGTTGTTATTATCGAATAAAATGTATCTTTATAATTAATTAGCGCCCTCTGGCTTGGGGTAGTTGGTAGCGCGCCTGCCTTGTATACCAAGGGTCGAGGGTTCGGATCCCAGGCACTCCGATGATTTTATTTAAGCCATTTGGATACCAAATGGCCTAAATAAGAATGCCTGAACCCCAAATAGATATATTCACAAATAACGGGTCTCGTAAAAAAAGTCTTATATGCCCTAAGTTGCCGAAAAGACTGTGTGTATGAGTGTGTGAATGGGAAAAAAGTGTGAGTGTTTTTTTGAAAAAAAAAAAAAAAAAAAAAAAAATAGCAGACAGACAAACATTGTTTTTTATATATTAGTAAGGGACTCGATTATATAAAAAGTTATTTTATAAAAAAATCAATAGAGGCCAATAATTTTTTTTTTTTTTTTTAATTTATTTAAGCTCTTCGGCATCTAAGGCGTCTTAGGCCCTGTCTCCATTTTTCTTTCTCTTACCTATGTATATATGTAATATATATATAGAGAGAAAGTATTGGTTTCATGTCAAAAATTCGATGTCGAGATTTTGATGGATCTTCACGTTTTGAGGTCCCCTGAATCCAAAAAAGTGGTTTTCGCGACATGGTCTGTCTGTCTGTCTGTCTGTCTGTCTGTGTGTGTGTCTGTGTGTGTTCAATTTTAAGCATGAAGGAATTGAGCTAGGAGGCTGAAATTTTATATTTAAGTTAAACACCCCCGGGACCGAGAAAATAAGCTTTTAATAAAAATCGGCCAAAAAGTACTAGTACTTTACTGATGTACTTTTCAGTTTTTTTCGATTTTCTCAAAATTCGCTCTAACGATTTTGATTAAAATGCAAAAATCAATTATTTTTTAGATGCTCTTTCAAATGTATATTCTCGTTTTGCCCTCAAAATTGTTTGAAGACCACTTTACTCTTGTGCTTCATAGGAAAGATAGGAGAAATAAATGGTTGCCATGGTAACCGAATTTAAATCTTTTCTTTTTATTAGATTAAAAATCAATTATTATTTAAACGCCCATTTTTTTCGGAGAAAACATATCTCTCTCTCTCACAAAACTATCTTCTCTCTTTCTACGCGTTTTAAATTTTTCTACCGTATCTTCGCATTTGACCAATGTTAATTTCCTATGGGGATTTGTATGTTAATTTAAATTCAACAGGGGGTCCCCTTTGGAACTTTTACGCATTTAAAATTTTTTTTCCAATTCTTATGAAATTTTGTATTTATTTACGAATCTATATTGTGTATAAAATGTCCAAATATGAGATTAAAATTTTGAAAAATAACCATAGTTTATTTGAAGCAGTCAACATTTAAAATCCAAGTTTGAAACTAAAGGTGCTATCGGAAACTAAATATATCTCGACACAAAAAATCTGGTGTGACAGCACAGGACAACTTCTCTAGAAGGGTAGAGAAAGTTGTGTGGATTTATAAATCAATGAATGAAAATAGATAGATTTCCGAACACGGGCAACGATACCAATGTATTGTTTTTAATGAAAGCTTTTCCTAAGACATCGACAAATATCCCTTTAGAAAAAAGTCAGTAAAAATTTATCTGAAATTTTTATGTTCAATTTTATATCACTATCTACTATCTATTAGGATTGATATGCTATGGTATATAAACTAAAACACGGGTAATCAAAGGCGCCTTGTAGTTATGCAAAAACTTAATAAATCTGATATTTAGAATGCCTATTTTTTAGGGATGTAGAATTTATATTTATTTTTAAATATATCGATGAGAGAAGGGGCTGTCGAACGATTAGGCCTAGATAAAATTAAAAGGAGAGAATATCAGCCAAAGAGGATGTTCACTATCGAATGAAAATCTATATAAAAGGGAATAATAATTGATTTATTCCGCCTCTATTTTATTTATTTATTTATTTTTGATTTGTCGAAACGTCGCGACGTTTCGACACGTTTCCGCGCGTCGCTTTCATTTCATTTTTACTTTCTCTTACCTATATATGTAATATATAGGGAGAAAGTATTTTTTTGTGATAGCCCTATTTTCTTAAGATTTTCTTTTTTTCTTACACATTTTATGATAAGAAAGTTAGCCCCTTTTTTATTTAAACACCCCGTTTAATTACTATAATTTTTAATTAAAGTGGATATAACTTCGCTCTAAAATTCCATGCCCTTCAGCCATTTTTCTTTTTTAATGTAAACATTACTCTTTGTTTTTAAATGTTAGAAAAATAAATCTAATGAGCCTGAAACTCTAAATGTAGCCTAATAAAATTGTAAGTATAATTAATTTTATAATTAAAGAGGGAGGAGGTATTTAGATAAGATGAAAAATATTTTGTTTTGGGAAAAATTCTAAAATGAAAATCCTCTTTTATAATTGATAATTTTATTGTACTGGTGGAGCATGATTCTTTAATCAAATATTGAGTATTTCTTCAATTAATTTCTTTTTATTTTCATCTGTTTCAGGTCAACAGTATTATCTGCCGCAAGGTGTTTCGTCTCGTTTTTCGCCTTCAGCAAATTTCCCTCCACAGTCTGCTAACGCCTATCAGCAGCCTGCAAACTCCTTCAACGTCTTTCAAACACCCTCAAATATCTTCCAACCGACCAATAGTCGTCTTTCGTCTGATTTTACAGCACCAAATTCTTATCAAACGCATGGTACAGCCTTCCAATCCGGTGTAAATCCTTTTGAGAACAATGGTGCCAATAATAACCAAGCCTTCCTCTCTCCAGCCAATACATTCCAACTTCAACCAAGAATAGAAGATTTTTTTCAACGGAATAATGATTATCATCACCAATCTTCAAATATTTACAATTTCGGACCACCATCACCACCTCCAACGAGTTTGATTGATCAATTTGGTTCTGGAAGAAGACCTTCAGAACAAGTTGGACCAAGTACATATCGTCCCTTCAGAACACGAGCTACTCAGACAGCAGCCACCACTTTTCGGTGAGTTTATCAAAATGTGTTTTTTATATAATATTTGGACCCTGTTACGCATTAGTGTGTTAAGCGCCAAAAAATTAAAAATTGAGTTAAGCACGGAATATTGTTTAAAATGCTTTAATTAATAGTATTTTTTTATGAAATATTTCCTAAAAAAATTTATATTTAATGTTACTTGCACAATTGACAAAAAAAATTATATACGTATAATCTAATCAAAACAATGTAAATCAGAGAGGGCTCGCTGGTGTAGTGAGCTAGGGTGTCAGCTTCTGCAAAGAAGATCCATGTTCAAATCCTTGGCGTGCGGGATTTTTCATTAAATAAAAATATTTATTTAATGTAAACAAATCCTCAAGCAAGCCCTGGATTGGAATATAGGATCTTACCACAATAGCCCTCATGCAACTCTACGAGGAGAGGGAGTTGCTGTGACATCCCGTCCTGTGGAAGGGACGTAAAGAAGGTTCCCTCTCAGTGATGCATTCTTCGAAAGGAGTAGGCTACACGCCGGTGCTGAGGGAGTCCCTCCTCAAACCAGGACATCCTCCATAGCATAGAAGAGGTTGGATATAAGGAGCCGGTTGGAACCAGAAATAAGGATTAGTTCACTAGCTAGAGACGAAAGCAGGAGGAGGAGCTAGAGATAGGAAATGATGTAACTTCACGGGGTGCCGGTAGATGGCTACGGCCAGAGGCCGGTTGGGTTTGAGGTGTGTGTCTTCGTACACGAAAGCACCTCGGGCAAATAAACGGGGATCCCGATAGGAATTTCAAATAAATAAATAAATGTAACCAATGAAGTACGTGGCTGTTGATTTATACACAAGGAAGGAAGCAGGTGCAGCCAAAATTAAAGCCTCCGATTTTGTTACAATTAATGAGACGTTTCGAGAAAACTTTATTTTCTCATCATCAGTCTTTCAAATTGTGCCCTTTTAACAACTCCGGGACAAACACAATTTGAAAGACTGATGATGAGAAAATAAAGTTTTCTCGAAACGTCTCATTAATTGTAACAAAATCGGAGGCTTTAATTTTGGCTGCACCTGCTTCCTTCCTTGTGTATAAATAAATGTAAATCAGAAAAACTTTAATGTTAATTTTCTCAAGTCTCGGTACCTGGCGCTTGACACACTAATGGGTAACAGGATCCATTTATTACTATCAACTTGACTGTGAGTAACAAGCAGGGCCGGATCTAGGGGGGGGGGGGGCAGTGGATCCGTGTGCCCAGGGCGGCAGATATCAGGGGGCGGCAATTAAAGAAAGATTTACTAAAAAAAAGGTAAAATGATATGAGTTTTGTATAGAAAATTTTAAGGAGGGGGCGGAAAATTAAATTTTGTCCCCCCCTAAAAAATCTCCTAGTTCCGGCCCTGGTAACAAGATATCCATGTCAAAAATTCAATGTTGAGATTTTGATGGAAAATGAAATTATGAGGTCCCGTGGGCCCAAAAAAGTGAGTCTCGTCTGTCTGTCTGTGTGTGTTCAAAATAAACCAAGAAGTAAATGAAATTCTAAGTTGAAATTTTATATTTAAGTTAGGTACAGGTAATATTAAATCCATCCATCGAGATGCAATTTATATTTAGAGAAATTTATTATCAATCTAGGACGAAACGTTACACTAGATAGAATAAATTATTTTCGGTTTTTTCTTTCTTCCTGATCACAATTAAAGAAATAAATATAAACGCATATACTATATAAAAACTTGAACTAGTGAGACTTTTCCCTATTAAAATAACTTTTAGTAATTATAATTCTACACCTAATAAATAACTGCAATAATTCGATTGGAAATTTCTTCTATATCCGAATTGAGCGAAAACACAGTTAAAATTTTAGATCACACTGAATGCCTTTGGGTGAAAGTACTCCATTGTGTTAACATCTCTCTGTAAATGAACTGAAGGCGGACATAGCAAGTGCTTCCGAAACATCATGAATAATTAAATTATTCGCAGAATTGTTGTCTATTTAGATAACAATATGAGAGGAAATGAAAAAAAAGTTCCTAATATAGCGAAATTTGAAATCATTTTTTATTTTAAAGAAATTTTTATTTTATATAAATGAAGAAATTTTTTTTTTTTTTTTTTAAACATTCACACTTTTTTCTCATTCGCACTCACACTCACACACACATTCACACAGTCTTTTCGGCAACTGAGGCCATTTAAGACTTTAGACGATAACCGTTGTAATATATATTATCTATTGTGGGTTGAGGCATTTCTATTTAAGCCATCTGGTATCCAAATGGCTTAAATAAAATCATCGGACTGCCTGGGTCCGAACCCGCGACGTTTGGTATAGGAGGTAGGCACGCTACCTACTACGCCACACCCGGGGGCGAAGAAAATTTTAATCGGAATTGTTTTTTTTCTAATAATTTCGAGATTCATTCGGAATTTTCATGATTATCTGTGTATCTTGCTCTTTTCCTGCTGGATTATATATATAGTCCCAATTTTCACTTTCTAGAAAATTGTACTCTTTTACATTTTCTATAACTTAAAAAAAAAAATTCTCTTCTTGAATTTATGATGAATAAAATTTTATTTTTCAAGATACTCAAACAGGTGGTAATTTGTTTAGGATATGGCGCCAACTGTCAAACACATTTGTTCTAAAATAAATACCTTCAATAAATTCCTTCAATATATTTTATTTATTTATTTTGTTCTTAGCTCCCTCTCCAGAATTTTTTTCTCAATGAATCTACTCTTCCTCATGCACTAAAAACTGCAAATATACATTTAAAACATAGGCTTAGCCAGAAATTTTTGATGGGGGGGGAGGGGTTCAAGAAAATTTTTTCAAACATTTGAAAAATTTAAGATTATTTTTGGGTATTTATAAATCATTTTGGTTTTTTTTTTTAGCTAGAGTAAAATATTATATTTTACTTTGTCTTACCCTATATGAAATATAATTTGTATTATAAAGCTTAAATAGTCAAGGTTTGGGTCCCATGGGGGGTGTGAACCCCCAAAACCCCCTGGCTGAAGGCTTTGAAAGCCTATTAAAAGATTACCAATCAATTTAGAAAAATAGGAAATGGCCTCCAAAACCGAAAAAGACCTTAAAAAAAACCTTAAAAAGTTCTTTTCGCGACACCACAGTGAGGTATTTATTTAATATATTTTAGTTCAAAATTTTTTTTTTTTTTATAATCTTCATCCCAATATAAAAATTTTGTTTCAATATATGGTCGAAATAGCTCACACTGTTTGCCCTCGGGGTATAGG
Organism: Euborellia annulipes; assembly: GCA_023213315.1. NCBI lineage: Eukaryota > Metazoa > Arthropoda > Insecta > Dermaptera > Anisolabididae > Euborellia > Euborellia annulipes. The sequence goes on from JAKCPI010011283.1 coordinate 20,191, forward strand.
GGTAGTGTGCTGGCTTTGCTATACAATCAAGGGTAGAGGGTTCGGATCTATTCGGATTTATTTAAGCCATTTGGATACCAAATGGCTTAAATATGAATGTCTGGACCCCAAATATATATATTCAATAACGGCTATCGTATAAAGTCTTATATGGCCTAAGTTAGAGCTCACACTCTCTTATTTCATAAGAAAATGTATCGTGATTAGGATTAAATAAAAGAAAGTCTTTCATTCTTAGAGGCATACCATACAATCCAGGTTAATATGTGATATTTTTTTCTTGCCATTAAGTTAAGTAGAGAAGCGGAAATAAAAAAAAAATAGTTGAAACTTTTCATAGGTGACCAAACTAAGAAAGGTCTATCGCGTAAAAAGAGATACTGAGTTGTTTCGGTTATATAAAAAGTTTCTTTATGAAATAATTAGCATTGCAATTATTAAGACTCCTACCCACTACTTCTACCTTTATACAATAAATATATCACTCTCCAAATATTGGCCTACCTATATTTTTTAATGAGTCAAAAAAATCCAAGACATAGGCAGCCAAAATAATTTCTTTTATTATTGCCGTTCCAGGCTGACGTTTCGGCCACTGGTCTAGGCCATCTAAAAAATATTTGAATTTATTCAACATAATCGTGGCACTTTCTATAAAATATAAAAATATATATATAATCTATAATAATATACAATATTGATTAACAGAGTACATACCCGGAGGCGACTGTACTCTGTTAATCAATATTGTATATTATTATAGATTATATAGAAAGAAGTGCCACATTAACATGTTGTAATAAAATGTACGAAAATATTTTTTAGCTCTGAAGATGGCCTAGACCAGTGGCCGAAACGTCAGCCTGGAACGGCAATAATAAAAGAAATTATTTTGGCTGCCTATGTCTTGGATTTTTTTTGACTCCTTAATAATACTTTCAGCCACAAAGACATACCTCGTAATATATTTTTTAAGAGTACATGTTTTGTATTTTCTTGCCTAGTTTTAATTTCATAAAATCTTTTTAGTAATTATTTTCTCGTCTTTGATTTTGATATTTGACAAGTATTTGAGAAGCGGAAGCGAAATTACAGTCACCTCCCCTCTCCTCTTTAGTGATACCTCGTGAATATAAATGAATCTTGTATCACGACAAATATTTTAAAAATATAATAGCTATAGTTTGTGAATAAGTAAACAAGGGTCATGGGTTTGATTTCCATAATATCCATTAACAAGGTCGTCGTGAGGGTGGGCAAACTATTATATAATCTACCTTGGGATTCTAGAGATTCTCGCTTAAAATTACTACAGCACTGGACCCAGGTAAGCTCTCGACGGCCTTGTCTTCAAAAACTTTTATTTTATTTAATTTTTTAATTAATTAATTTATAATAAAATGTACAAGTTCATAAAAAGTTTATTAATTTTAATATTATATTTTGTTTGTGTAGCTGAATGTTCAAAAATAGGAAAAAAGAGAAGTAGAAATTACAGATTAATTTCTCCCTCTTCATTTTCTGCAAATGATATTTTTATTTTTGATCAATTTTTTTTTTTTACATACTTCTAATATGTCAATCATTCTATGTAGATTAATATTCTTCACTTTGTTTACATAATTTTTTATGTATTTATGGACGGATTAAACACTTCCATGAGGGGAGAGAAAGAGAGAGAGAGCAATCACTGAACCGGAAACCTCTAGCGTATATTTTATTCACAAATTAAAAGCTTCATCAATCAATAAATAAACACATTTATAAAATACGCTTCAGTGCTAAATAATTAGCTTAAGTAAACCAACAACAAAAAAATTATTGTAATTAGCACAATAATTTACCCTAAAAGCAAATTTTAGGATATTTGAATAGAAGATTTTAGAATACAGACACAATTCTGTATAAAAAAGGAAACGAAAAAAATATCAAAGAGATTTAATTGCTTTGGGGGTATTTTCTTTTTTTTTTTATCTTTTCGAATTCATTCACCTTATTTTAGTTCTCTCAGAGGAACATTATATCGTAGAAAAAAAGACAATTTCAAGGGGATCACTCTTTGAAATCTCTTTTTATTTACCCTTGGGGGTTTTCGAAGCTCATTCGGTAAATTCACTCACAAGATTCCTTTATCTATGATAGGCCTATCTAGAGGATAAATTTTAATTTGTTATGGCCATATTGGATATCATTTAATTTAGAAGACGGGGACTTCTGAATGGATTCAGTTCCATGACCTTAAGGTGCGCGTCTCGAAAAGCAGTTAGAAGACGATTCAGTACCGAGTTAGTCGAGGCGGCAAGAGATGACGTTAGTTTTTCCCATAGGAATACAAGGGATTTATTCCATTTCATTTAAAAGATTGCAGCTAATTAATTAAGGGTAGAAAATTAATTATTTTTTAACACAATGATTACTAATTTAATTATCTATAAGATATAGAGCGAATTTTTTAAAAATATCTTTTATTCAATGCGATTAATCTAAAAAAAAATTTGTTAATGCCTTATTCATTTTTCAAAATAATAGATTAAATAACTCAAATTATTAGGCATAATAAATTTGAGAAATTAAAAAAAAAAATAGGCCTGATAAAAAATTTAATTAAACCAAATGAGATTATAGGAATGTGCAAAGAGTTTTTATTTATTTAAGGTCTTTTTCGGTATTTAAGGACATTTAGACCCGTCTCTATTTGAATTGAATTGGTAGCCAATAGAAATAAATTTTTGTCGGATGAGACTAGATGCGAACCCTTGACCCCTAGCTAACTAGAGGAAGAAACTCTACCACTGAGCTCTAAGCTCTAAAAACTCTTTGGATCCTCAATAAAATTCCAAAAATAAATTATTAAAAACTATATTGTAGGCCAATATTATATTTAGAATATACCTATTAAATTATTTATAGAATATTAAATTAAGTATCGTTTAAAGCAGGGGTGGGCAAATACTTTTAAGCGCGGCAAAATGAAATTTTAAAATGTCTCCCGGGCCGCAGGACTATACCGCGTACGCTTTCCACACCCGAATGTTTTGGGTGGAGTTTTTCCCTGCCCAAGAAGTTTTTTAGGCAAAAACACTCTAAGTATCATTTTAAAGCATTTGGACAAAGAAATTTGACAGTTAATAATAGATAATAGTAATAATAAATTGTCTTACTTGGGTGTACATGCGAACAATTTTTGCCCAGTAAAATATGTCACGTAATTTTTAAAGAAATATGATCCATTATATTAAATTAATGGTCATTAAATAAATCAGTTAATGAAAGATTATAATCGAACAGACCTAGTATGTTGCGTACATAAAAGTAGTGATATGGTTACGGCTCTTCGAAATTATAATACTCTATTATTTATATATTTGATTATTTATACTGTTGATTTCAACAAAATCGCATAAAAGGGATTTTTCAACGGGCCGGATAAAGTAACAAAAGGGCCGGATCCGCCCGCGGGCCGCTTTGCCCACCCCTGGTTTAAAGCCTTAGATGCCGATGCGCTAAAACAATTGATATACAGTTCTATTCTCTAAAAACAGACTTTAAAATTTAACATCAACAAATGTGTGTTAAAAAATAAAGTAATAACATCAGGGTTAAAAAATATTTAACACGTTAACATTTTATTTTTTTTAGCACCAGGTTTCAAATTATAATTTTAAATAATGTATATATACATATTCAAGTGCTTTATTATTAGATGTCTAGAAAAATGATTTATAAAGATTGCCCATAATTAGAAATAGCTAGTAGTGAGGTTGTCTTTCTAAATGGAGAAGTTAAACTGGATAGTTTTAGCTTTGGTATCGACACCTGTCAGCAGGGGAGAGACGTCTTCAACAGATGCTCTGAATCCCGACTTTGAAAACAGATGACGTGGAAAATGTGCAGGCGACATTGTATTAAACATTCACATCAGAGATTTTATCCTTTGTATGGGAATATTTTTTTTTATTATTATTATTATCTTTTGTTCATTTTCCGCCAATAATTTAAATTATCTCGGATTTCTGTCAAAATGTGTTAATTAATCATTATTCAATTTAAACTCGTAAATTTTAAACAGATCACCTCTTTTAATCGAAGCTTTATTTTCTCTTCTATAGAAATTATTTACATTCAATTACTTTATAAAGAAATTTATTAAAATGATTTTAACTCAAAAAAAAAAAAATATATATATATATACTGTATATATATTGAAAGTGTTTCCAACAAAAGACCCTTTTACCCCACGGAAATTTCTTTCTTTTTTTTATTTATTGGTTTTTTTTTTCAGTTGAAAGCGTCGAACAAACTCTTTTTATAATGTTCTGTTTATAATTTCTTTAAAAAAAAAATCAAATTTTTTAAAATTAAATTACCCTTTGATCTTTGTAAATTAATAAAAATTGTGAGATGTTAATAAAGGCGAGAAAGGGACTAATATTTGAATCAATTTTTTTGGAAGGCCTGGCAAGTAAAGTTTTTTGAGAAACAAAAATATATTTAAAATCTGAAGTAAAGAAATTTATGTATAATAGATCTACTCTCTATTAATTGGCTATTATTATAACCAGAAGTTGTGAAATTAAAATGCTTATAAATATTTAATTTTAAGTTGCATGACTTACACCCTATTAAAAAATCTAGTAAAGCTGAACAACACACAATTTTCTCTTACCTCGATATTTGAAAGGTGTGATGTGTTGTCACACCAGATTTTTTGTTTCGAGCTCTATTTAGTTTCCGATAGTATTATATTCAGGAAGCTTGAAAACAAGTATTCCGATAGTATATCAGAACCCTAGAAATTCAATTTATATTTTGTAATCATAATTTTTATTTACATATTTACTTTTCATTTACAGACCGACATTTCGTCCAATTGGAAGCCATTCTTCTCCCCAAGTCACAACCCATCGGCCTGCTAGGACAAAACTGGAAGGAATTGAACCAACCACATGTAAGATTTTTAACTTTTCTTTTAATTAAATCATTCCAACTAAATGTTGGCCCTATATACTCTATCAGCGAATTCAAATTGGGAGGGATGCGATGTCACATTCAAGAGAGTGAAAAAATATGTTACTAAAAAATCTGGTGTGCGCCGGGCACAGAACACACCACTTTTTCGAAATCAGGGGACCTCAAAACATGAATATCCATCAAAATCTCGACATAGAATTTTTGACATGATCGCACTACTTTCTCTATATATTCATATATTGGGCAAGAGAATGTACTAAAAAATAAACTCATTTTTACGGTGTCCAACATTTAGTAATGGAATTGTAATGTATATTTTTAAATACTGTATATTAATACAAATAAATATGATAATTTATAAATCAATAATAAAGAGCATAGGCAACCCGCTCAACAGACAATCATCAATAGTAGCTTCTGCTAAAATTTAGGCGATGTTGGCGAGAGAAGTGGCTGTTTAACGATTAGAATAATAGACAAGGAGAGAGGATGTCAGCCAAAGGGGGAGCCTCAATCATAAAAATCTCAATCCAGAATTGGATTACTTTTGACTGACATCCTCTTTTCCTGTCTATTATTCTAAAATTTAGGCGATTTGTTTTTATAAAATAAAGTAAAAAACAATATTTTCTCTCTATTTATTTCCGAGAGGTAATCCTTCCCCCTCCAAATGAATAAATAAATTTTAAAGAATATAAAATATTTTTTATAATTTCAAACTCAATAAAACAGTTCATTCGGAGGTGATTTAGTGGTGCAAAACACGGCTAAAAGTTAAGAAAATCGAATTTATTTCAGTTTTTTTTTTTTTTTTTAACTTTGGACACCCCTAATAGAATTTTTCCGATCCTTGAATTCTAAAACATATGTTTAAGATAGTCTATAGTACTTTAGTTTTCCAAAAATCATTCATTCGTGGAAATCTGTTAATAATTAACGAAAAATTATAATCAAAACAGTTAACAGTCCTGTAAAAAAAAAAAAAAACACTCTGGCTGCCTATCTTTTAGGCGTTTTTCTCTCCGTCAGTAGAGTTCATAGGAATAAACTTTTACCTATTTAGATATTTTTTGTTCATAAATTCGTTAATATTTAATAGATTTTCACGAATGAATGACTTTTTGAAAGCTAAATTACTATAGAATATCGGAAAAATATGTTTTTACATACACGGATGGAAAAAATACTAAGGGTATCCAAAGTTAAAAAAAAAAAACTGGAAAAAGTTCGTTTTTTCTAAACTTTTTTGCTGTTTTGCTCCACAAAATCACATCTGGTTGTTCTGAAACTTTATATTTCTATGTAATTCATCTATCTGCATATTTTTAAGAGGCAACGCCTTAAAAAAAATCTAGGTAATTCAAAATAAGAATCGCTTTAGTGCACAATTTCTATTAAAATTTAATTAGACTAAAACTAGAGGTGATGGGGAAAAACTGATGTCATTTTTGGAATCAGCGCTACTCAAATACACAGGAATAGCCTCAAATACTCTGGCAACAAAAAAAATTGTTTCTTTTTTGTTCCCCTGTGTAATTTATAAAAGGCTTATAGTGTTTCAACAATAGTTGAATTTGCTGTGAAGGAAGGAAATAAAAATAAATTCACCATGTGCCAATAGCATGTTACAGACAAGAGTTAAGGGTCATGTGAAGGAATACGTGTTCTTCCTGTAGGAAAGCAAATAAACAGAGATAAATTCCGGAAGGTGGGTCTATCGGTTTAATGAATGGAATTGAATTAAGTACCGTACCATATTATTATATTTATATGAAATATAGATATGGTTAGAATTTTAATAACATTTCTATTGTCATGTTCTAAATTAATTGTTCGGGGTCTTAGGATTTATTTTTTTAAATATATTGTATTTTTTTATATTTCGAAATGATATTTTCGTTCTTATTTTTCTTTCCATTTTTCAAATATATTAAGCACATTTGTTTCTTTCATCTGCACAGGAAATATTAAACTTGATCTGTCTCGTCGAGTATAATATATTAATCCCCAAGATAAATTAACCTTTGAATTGAGATTTTTTTGTGAAAATTTTATTTTAATACTCTCATGAAAAAATATATCACCATTTGTTTAATTCTTAAAAAAAGCTGATGTGACCGGTGCTTACAGCTGCACAAGACTTTCGCCTTCGGTAATCAAAATTTGTGTCGACAGTTTCCGGCAGTATATTAGAATTCAATTTTTACTTTCTCTTACCTCTATATATACTGTATGTTAATATATAGAGAGAGAAAGTATTGGATTCATGTCAAAAATTCGATGTCGAGACTTTGATGGATATGCAGGTTTTGAGGTCCCCTGAATCCAAAAAAGTGGTTTTCGCGACATGGTCTGTCTGTCGTGTGTGTCTGTGAACAAAATATCTCAAAAACGGAAAGAGCTAGGAGGTTGAAATTTTATATTTCAGTTAGGCACCCTCCTGGGACGTGACAGGAAGCTTTTGAACAAAATCGGCCAAAGAGTACTAGTACTTTACTGATGCACTTTTTCAGTTTTTTTCGATTTTCTCTAAATTTGCTCCAACGATTTTTTTTTAAATTCAAAAATCAATTATTTTTTAGATTCTCTTTAAAATGTATATTCTTATTTTGTGATTGAAATCTTCTGAAGACCACTTTACTCCTGTACTCCATAGAAAAGATAGGAGAAATGGTTGCCATGGTATCAAAATATAAATATTTTCAATAGGTCTACTTATAAATTTTAATTTTTTTTTTTTTTCACTCCTTTTTCCCCCCCCCCCCCCCCCCAAAACCGAAAAAAAAAAAAAAAAATAATTTTACATCTTGAAAATCGAATGTACCGTACTGTGGGAAACTAAATACATGTCGACACAAAAAATCTGGTGTGACAAGCACAGTACACAACTTTCGATTACCGAAGGTACGAGAAAGTTGTGTGCTGTGCGCCAGTCACACCAGATTTTTAAATATAGAATATCTAGGTACCTAAAATGAATACAATGAAATTTGATACAATATTTTATTGATTCATTAAATAACTGCTTGAGGGCAAAATGATGCCGCGTACAGACGTCAGGTTCGATCTCCTCCTTCCACCAGAGCGGGACCTGATTCTATACAAATTTTTACCATGAAAGGCGGCTGCACACGTAACTACACACTTGACAGGCATGTAGGGTTTGGACACCGGTGGAAACCGAAACTGGTAAACCGGTTTTTTGGCTAATTTTCAAAAACCGAAAAACCGAGTTTTTCCCGAAAAACCGAATTCGGTTTTTCTTTTTATACCTTTTTCAGTAATACTTGTATTAAATTATAAATTAGCCCGTGCAAGAGAAGAAGACATATATCCGTGCTTCTGTCTTGCTCTGTTTGACCAACTTTCCGTTGGAATGACGAAAATTTGTAGTCTTATAGAAGACGTTATGGAGATTCCAGGAAAAATACTCGGGTCCCGAAATTCCTACATTTTTTTTTAAATATTCACACTTTTTTCTCATTCACACTCACACTCACACACACACATTCACAGTCTTTTCGGCAACTTAGGCTACATAAGAGTTTACGATAACCGTTATTTTATGAATTTATCTATATTGGGGTCCAGGCATTCTTATTTAAGCCATTTAGTATCCAAATGGCTTAAATAAAATCATCGGACTGCCTGGGGTCCGAAACCGCGAGGTTTGGTATAGGAGGTAGGCACGCTACCTACTACTCCAAGCCCGGGGGCAAAACTATTAATTCCTAAAGTTACGTTTTCTCCCATAGGAAATGTATGGAGAAATATTTATGTATTTTTTGTATTCTATGAATGTAAACAAATCCTCAAGCAGGCACTGGATTGGAATACCAGTAATAATATTTTTTTTGGGTTCGGATCGCAGGCAGTCCTATTTTATTTAAGTCATTTGGACACCAAATGGCTTAAATAAGAATGCCTGGACCCCCAAAAGATATATTCATTAATAACGGTTATCGTTTAAGATGTTGAAAAAAACCGGTTTAAAACCGGTTTACCGGTTTTCCACTTTGTAAATAACCGAAAAACCGGTTTTCAAAATTTTCCGGTTTTTTCCAAACCCTACAGGCATGCATGTGCAATCTTTTTGTACCAGCATGCACAAATTCCCTTCAGCACCACACGGAACAAGCATGCTTGTGCAAGAATTAGCTTATGCTGAAAATTAACCTAAAAATGCCAAACTAGTAAGGTTATTTATTGGAAGATAACAAGTAGTCTCACTTGCTTTAAACAGACACACAATAAATATTAATATTTAAATTGAAATTTTAAATGAAGTAATATATTGTATATTAAATGTCAAGACATCTATAAAATGACGAAGAGTTTTGCTTGCGCAAATATGCTTGTGCATGATTAAAATTCAGTCGTGCATCAAGCGGCTTGGACAATTAAAATGCTTGCGCAAAATTCTCCTACAGACGCTATAGAATCATTTTTTTTTATAAAAAGATTGCACATGCATGCTTGTCAAGTTTGCAGTTACGTGTGTAGCCGCTTTAAGTTTTCAAATAGATTCCCGGAGATCCGAAGCCACCTTTGATTTAAAAGTTTTCATTATTAATAATATTAATGTCTCTAACCATTCGGTTATTACCTAGCTTTGGGCTTAGACACAAACGAAAAAAAAATTCATTTTTGTTTAAATTCTTAAAACGCAACGACATGACATTTCTCTTCTCATATCTTCTTTCAATGTTATAGATTATCATATATATTGTTATTGTATTACTAGATCAAATGTGACGTTTTTCTTACGAGAAAAATGACAATAATATGCAAAACAATATATTTTCTACGAGAACCCTTTTGAACGTCTATGAATCAATAAAGAACATCAAAAGAAAATTGTGATTCTTATAGCATACTCTAAAATAAATAATAATTCGATCGTTTGTGTAAATAAAATCTAGCCTGTGCTTTACATTTTTTTTTTTTTTTTTTTTTTTCAAATATCATTTCTTTTACTTAAGAAGAATACTTGATTTCAAAGGGATCAGTTTGTGACCTAATCTGGGTAAAATTTATTTGAAATTGGCTATCAAATAATTTGAATAAATACATTGGAATCCCGATATTTCTTATACCGATTATTCGTATGCTAATTCGTACAAATTTGTAGGTTCCCAGAGAAAATCCCGATAACTGATATAAAAACAGTCATGCTAGGTAATTCGTATTATTTTTAATCTCGAGGTCATGACCTTTCGTGCACTTAAAAAGTCTTATAATCATATTAAAAATCTCGTTAATTCGTACAGTTTTCAAGAGAGGGAAAGAGAGCGAGTTTTCCTCGTTCAGTAATCATAGGCCTAACTAGGAAATTTTGCTGGGGGACCATAGGACCAGCTATCTTCCTGGGGGCCTGGAAGGCCCATATTGACTCAGTTTTTCTTGGGTCGGGGAGCTTTCTGGGGGGCCTACCCGGGACCTCCCTAGTTATGCCCATGTCTGCATTCTCTTCACTGAAAGGTTCTACAATTCAGTCTTGGCATTAATATGTTTTTTAATTTTGAACTTCCGATAATTGGTATTTCCCATAAATCGTACCAAAGCGTCTGTCTCGTGGCCATATCCGAATTCTACTGTATTATCATTTACATTTATAATTTATCTTCTATTTTTATTCTTTAAAGATTCAAAAGAAAAGAAGAAACAATGCGAAATCCTTCTCGGATGTAAAAAAAAAAGTCCGATTGATGATGATTTAAAGGCCGAGAAAAGAATTGAAATTACAGAGATTTATTTAACCAATAAAGCTATAAAATTAAAGGCAGCATCGTTTGGCCCTTTGTTTCCAAATTGGAGTTTGCGATGTAAAAGCTTTAATCATTCAACCAGAAGCGGCGGGTATTTATAAATGGAAATTTTTTTCTAGTTAAAATAAAAATTCTTTTTTTTATGCGTAAGACTAATAATTTTTTTAATAGAACATATTTTATTATGTGACCGATTTAATTTAAAAAAAGTCAATTTTTTACCTTACTCTTTTACGCTACCATGAACAAATTTAATTAATAATGCACCAGTGTTTATGAAATAACTAAAGATATAACTTGTCACTTGCATAGATATGAATCTACTTTAATGATAAGCAGAGATGACAAAAAATTGGCTAAAAAATAATTAAAAAAAAATTTATATTAAAAAAGGTTGAGATTGAAAATTCTTTGGTTTTAAAATAAAAAGGAATTTGTATGAATTAATCTTGTAAATCTTCAATTCTCTGAAAAGCCAACGGGGCTTGGAGTAGTTGGTAGCGTGTCTACCTTCTATACCGAACGTCGCGGATTCGGACCCCAGGCACTCCGATAATTTTATTTAAGGCACTTGGATATCAAATGGCTTAAATAAGAATGCCTGGAACCCAAATAAATATATATTATATATATACGAGTATCGTTTAAAGTCATAAATGGCCTAAGTTGCCGAAAAGACTGTGTGAATGAGTGTGTGAATGTGAGTGTGAATGTTTTTTTATATAAAAAAAAAAAAAAAAAAAAAAAAAAATTCTCTGAAAAAAGCTTTCATACTTTATTTGGAGTATCTATTTAGTGACTCGTCTGATGTCCTACACAGGGAAAAAAAATACCTTTTTTTTGTTGGCTGACCTGGCAAGGGCGGATAGGGGGGGGGGGGTAAAGGGGGTAAATACCCCCTGAGATTTCAAAAATACTTTTTTTTCGAAAAAAATGTATTTTTAATAGGAACCGACCGAATATTCGGTTTCGGTTACGGTTTCGGCCAGTTTCGGCCAAAAATCATGGTTTCGGCCGTAGTTTCGGTTTCGGCCAAAAAGTGGCCGAACCTTCGGCCGGCCGAAACCAGAGTCTGAAAAAATGGGATGAGACTCGCATGCAAAAAAAAAAAAAAAAAGGTCAAATAATTTGCACTTGAGGGAGAAAAAAATTTTAGTCTCCCTAAAAAAAAGGTAAAATGATTTTCACGGGAGGGAAAAAAAATTCAAAAAAAAAAAAGGTAAAATGAAAAAAAAAATCTATAGGAAATACAAGTTTCGGTTTCGGTTACGGTTTCGGCCGAAACTAAGGTTGAGCCGAATATTCGGTTTCGGTTTCGGTTTCGGCTGAAAATCTTGTTTCGGTCGGACCCTAATTTTTAATGTAAAATTTTAAAAATTAATATTTAAAAATTTGAGTTGTATTTATATTCTGGCAAACAAGTACAGAATGAGCCTTTAAATTACCGAAATTAAAAAAAAATGTGTGCTGTGCGACCAGACACTCCAGATTACCCCCCCCCCCTCTGGATCCGCCACTGGGATCTGGCTATTTGGCTGATTTCAAAAATTCTATCAGTTTTGCCCTATCACGTCTAGTTTTAGAGCTATAGAGAAAATTAAATTTTAATAGAAAATGTGCTTTAAAGCGGTTCTAATTTTGATTCACCTAGATTTTTTTAAGGCGTTACCTCTTAAAAATATTCAGACAGTTGAAATATGAAATATGAATATGAAGTTTCAGTCCAATCACAGGTGATTTAGAGCTGCAAAATAGGGTTAAAAGTTTAGAAAAATTGAATTTTTTTTTTTTTTTTAAATTTATACGCCCCTAATACATACAATTTTTTCCATTTCTGAATGCAAAAAACATATTTTTACGATATTCTATAGTTCTTTAGCTTTCAAAAAATCATTCATTTGTAAAAATCTGTTAATAATTAACGAAATTATAAACAAAACAGTTATCAAAGCCTGGTGCAAAATACGCATTGGCTGCCTATCTTTTAGGCGCTTTGCTCTCTCCTACAGTAAAGATCTCATAGGAACAAGGGCGGATCCAGAGGTGTTTCTCGGGGGAATCTGGGGGGGGTCGCTCCCCCCCCCCCCTTTTTTTTTTTTTTTTTTCGTTAATTTAAGGGCCCTTTTTGTTTTTTTTTGTAAAAATAAAAATACACAAAATTTTTATAAATATTTTTTAAAAAATTTTTTTAAAAAAAAATTTTTTTTTTTAAAAAAAAAATATTTTTTTCGAATTTAGGGGGGGGGGGCGCCTTTCCCCCCTTTTCTTCCCCCCCCCCCTTCTAGGAATAAACTTATAAACTGTTTAGATACAATTGGCCATTTGCTAGGGGGCTGCGCGCCCTGGACCGCCTTCGGCGAGCAAATGCATCGGATTTATTCTTGCTCACTGTTTGAAAATTTTAAATTTCCCTCTCTGACTTAAGTTTTAAATTTCACTCACTGGCTCAGCTTCCTCTGTCTCTGGCCAATCAGCGAGAGAGAGTGGTGAACAAGCACATAAAACGGAAGTTTGGAAAACTATATAATATAGTAAAAATATGTTTTTTGTATTCCGGGTTGGAAAAATTGTACTAGGACTGTTTTGTACGACTGAATCACCTCCGATTGGACTGAAACTTTATATTTCTATGTAATTCATCTATCTGCATATTTTTTAGTAACGCCTTAAAAAAATCTAAGTAATTCAAAATTAGAACCGCTTTAGACCACATTTTCTATTTATTATTTTAATTTTCTTTCTAAAACTAGAGGCGATGGGGCAAAACTGATGGCATTTTTGGAATCAGCGCTACCCAAATACCCAGGAATAGCTTCAAATACTCCGGAAACAAAATTACTTTCCCATCTGCTTTTATTTAGTGAGGCTGTTGAAACAATGGGGCATTGCCACAGGTCTGCATCCAAAAAGCGGAGCCCACCTTAATTATTCTATATTTTAAAGAAATCAAAAATAATTTTTTTATAAATATTATTTATGGAATTTGTTGGTTGAATGACTGTAGGTATTCAATTTGTGAGAGAGACCAGGGAGCTTTCCTGGTGAATAGCAGCCAGGGTAAATAAAAAACTTTATTCTTTGTTGCCGACGTTTCGGGCGCTAGTCGCACCCATCCTTAGGGCAAGCAAATTGCAAGCCATTTGCTGTTTAAATGCGGTGTCAGGCACAACGTCTTGAGATTTTTTGTAAAAAAACATTTTAAGTATTCTACATACCTTCGATGCAAAGACATAATAAATACATGTATCTACATGAGATTAATTTCCGGTGCCGCACAACTGGTACTATATTTTGACAATTTGCTTGCCCTGAGGATGGGTGCGACTAGCGCCCGAAACGTCGGCAACAAAGAATAAAGTTTTTTATTTACCCTGGCTGCTATTCACCAGGTCTCTCTCACAAATTATTTATGGATAATTGAAATGATTCATTTTTTTACTTTCTCTTACCTATGTATATATGTAATATATATATAGAGAGAAAGTATTGGATTCATGTCAAAAATTCGATGTCGAGATTTTGATGGATCTTCACGTTTTGAGGTCCCCTGAATCCAAAAAAGTGGTTTTCGCGACATGGTCTGTCTGTGTGTGTGTGGGTGGGTGGGTGGGTGTGTGTGTGTGTGTTCAATTTTAAGCATGAAGGAATTGAGCTAGGAGAATGAAATTTTATATTTAAGTTAAACACCCCCGGGACCGGAAAAATAAGCTTTTAAACAAAATTGGCCAAAGAGTACTAGTACTTTACTGATGTACTTTTTCAGTTTTTTTCGATTTTCTCAAAATTCGCTCTAACGATTTTGATTAAAATTCAAAAATAAATTATTTTTTAGATGCTCTTTCAAATGTATATTCTCGTTTTGCCCTCAAAATTGTTTGAAGCACACTTTACTCTTGTATTTCATAGGGAAGATAGGAGAAATGGTTGCCATGGTAACAAAATATAAATATTTTGCCATGTTTATAATTTTGACATCTTAAATTTCTAAATATATTTCGACACAAAAAATCTGGTGTGACAAGCACAGAACACAACTTTCGATTACCGAAGGTAAGAGAAAGTTGTGTGCTGTGCGCCAGTCACACCAGATTTTTAATAATTACCTCTATAGTCAAGTTACTTTTATCTTTAGTTGAAATAAGGTTTGATCCCCCACCCCATATACACGTTTTGAAGTCCCCTGAATCCAAAAAAGTGGTTTTCGCGACATGGTCTGTTTGTGTCTGTGTGTCTGTGAACAAAATATCTCAAGAACGAAAAGAGCTAGGAGGTTGAAATTGTATATTTAAGTTAGGCACCCCCATGGGACGTGACACGAAGCTTTTGAACAAAATCGACCAAAGAGTACTAGTACTTTAAAGATGCACTTTTGCAGTTTTTTTCGATTTTCTCTAAATTCGCTCAAACGATTTTTTTTTTAAATTCAAAAATCGATTATTTTTTAGATTTTCTTTAAAATATATATTCTCACTAGTTGTTTCTTGATGGCTGGATATTATGATATGAGGATGCTACAAGGGCACCAAGGCAAAAATAAAACAAAAATGGATTTTTGTTTTATTTTTTACTAACCATCCTCATATATATTCTCATTTTGTCATTGAAATTTTCTGAAGACCACTTTACTCTTGTACTTTTTTTTTTTTTTTTTTTTTTAAAAAAAACATTCACACTTTTTCTCATTCACACTCACACTCCACACACATTCACACAGTCTTTTCGGCAACTCAGGCCATTTAAGACTTTAGACGATAACCGTTATTGATAAATATACATATAGGGGTCCAGGCATTCTTATTTAAGCCATCTGGTATCCAGATGGCTTAAATAAAATCATCGGACTGCCTGGGGTCCGAACCCGCGACGTTTGGTATATGAGGTTAGCACGCTAACCTCTACACCACGCCCCGTGGGCTACTCTTGTACTTCATAGAAAAGATAGAAGAAATGGTTGCCATGGTAACGAAATATAAATATTTTCTCATACTTATAAATTGTACATCTTAAAAATCGAATGGCCCTCGGGTCTGGCGTAGTAAGTAGTGCGCCTACCTCCTATACCAAACGTCGAGGGTTCGGACCCAGGCAGTCCGATGATTTTATTTAAGCCATTTGGATACCAGATGGCTTAAATAGAAATGCCTGAACCCCAAATTGATATATTAATTACATCGGTTATCGTAAATGTCTTATATGGCCTGAGTTGCCGAAAAGACAGTGGGAATGTGTGTGAGTGTGAGTGTGAATGAGAAAAAAGTGTGAATGTTTTAAAAGTAAAAAAAAAAAAAAATCGAATGTACTATACTGTCGGAAACTAAATACATGTCGACACGAAAAATCTGGTGTGAAAAACACAGTGCACAACTTTCGATTCCCGTAGGTAAGAGAAAGTTGTGTGCTGTGCGACGAGTCACACCAGATTTTTTATATCAACTTTGTAAAATATCTACAAATGAAGACAAATTTATAGATAAATCAGAGGCGTATATAGAATTTTTTCGGAGGAGAGCCCGAGCTCATTTTTA
The DNA here is from genome assembly GCA_023213315.1 of Euborellia annulipes. Lineage (NCBI taxonomy): Eukaryota > Metazoa > Arthropoda > Insecta > Dermaptera > Anisolabididae > Euborellia > Euborellia annulipes. Next base: position 36,455 of record JAKCPI010011283.1, read on the forward strand.
AATATCCCCCTCCTCCCATACACAAAAATATTTTTAAAATACCTGAGCCACAAGAGATCCAGGCCCTCTCAAAGACAAATTTTCATTAATTTTTTTTTATTTTAAATTTTTGCGTTTTTATCCGACCCCCGAGCGTGTTGGGCCCTCACAAAGACAAAAGTTTTATTGTTGTGTATTTTGCACATAATTGAATTATTTTAAAATAAGTTTTCGTTTCTGATTTCCAGGAAAATATGAGGAAATTGTAGGTAATATCAAATAGAAGAATTATTTTCAATGAGACATCTAAATGAATAATTAAAAGATTTTTACAAATAATTCAACAAAATCATTTGTATTTATTTTATTCATTTATATTAGATTTCAAAAACAGCCTCCTTTCTCGCCTAACTCCAATTAGTTTATCTGCACTTGGATAGATGGCGTTAGCCATTATACTTTGTCAAAATTTAATAAAATTCAATCTGTCATTTTTGCATTTGTGTCTGATTTGTGATTTTATTCCCTAATTTTTGCAATCAAATATATAGCTATCTCGTTCTTCATTTTATATTTGATATTATTTTATAAAATTAAAATATTATCATTTATTTAATTTCCAATTATGTAAGTAAAAATAAAGACTGTTTTAAATAGGCCTTTTATTCTTAATCTTGATCTGAATAATCAACTCCTCCCTTGTAGTAGGTTTCTGCCAGGGAGGTTTCTGCTTTTTTAGAAATTCATATTATTCATATATTCGTTATTTTGATATTTTTTAGGGGCACCAAGAAGTCCTCTCCTTTCAAGAATAGCTCCGGAACCTTCAAAACCATTTCGAGGAAAAACAACATTTTTGAAAACAACTGAATCTCCTGTTATAAGTGGAGAGGAAGAATATGATTATGACCGAGACAGTCATGAAGTGGATATTCACAAAGATGGAAACGTAAGTTTTTTTTTTAATTTATTTTTTCGGTCACAAGCCCTAAGCCATTTACAAAGAAAAAAATACAATACATATAAAAAAAATATGATTATACAAAAACATTAGACAAAAAATCAATATGACAGCTTTTAAAAATCATTTTTATATTTACCTATATTTGTTTTCAGTCAAATATTGTGCAACTAATCACTATATCATATATATATATTAATTAAAGTTATTCTTGTGCCCATAAAAACATGTTTTCTTTGCGATGATATTACAGCTTTGCATATTAGTTCCACAATATTGACATTATTAGATCAAAATCAGAAATCAAAATTTTTTGACTGGTTAGCAAATAATATAAAGTTTATATAATAGAACTATCAATATATATATACTAATATATAAATTTTGTGTCAAAACTTGACTAAATCTTTTGAAATTTTAAATTTTTTAGAGAGTGTACAAGTGTTTTTATATGATTTAGAAGAATTTTTAATGATTTTATTATATTTATTTTATTATATAAATTAAGGATAGTATATAAATACATTTAATTATGAAATCCCTATTTTTTTAAGGAGGCTGATTATCATACAGAATCTGAAGAAAAAACAAAAATAAAGACAACATCCACTGAAAAAGACTATGCAGAAGAAGAGGATTATCCAATTACAAAAGAAGATAATTCCAGCGAAAATAAACATAATGCTCAACATTCCCAAGATGTACATCTTGAACCAGAAAAGACTCCTACTCTTACCAATGAAACGCAAAAAACTGAAAAAATCGATGATAAAAGTAAAAGTACTACCTCTTCAATCAAAGAAGAGGAATATTCCCAAGAAGAACATGACTTTGAAGGAGAACAAGAAGATGAAGAAGAACGGGATTCATCTAAAGAGCCAAATCAACACTTGGATGAAGAAAATAAATCATCCGTACCAACACATGAGAGTGTAGAGGACAATTCTATACCAGATGTAAAAACTAATCAAAATTCTCATAAATCGGAGTCTCAAATGCAGAGTCCAGGGGAAACCCCCGGAGAAGGTGTTACAGAATCTTGGCTAATAGTTGCCTCAGTTCAGACTAGTCGAAGTGTAGGTGAAGCACGATATTTACCTGCTGGATTGGTTCATCAAAAAGAAATACCAAAACCATCTCTTAAAGTGCTGCCCTCAGAGGAATCAAAATCTGATGAAATTCCTATTACTACTACTAAAGAACCTCAAACAACAACTTCACAGGCAAAAGAAAATTCAACAACAGCAACTGAAAGTCTCAATGATCATTTGGATTGGGTACAAAGCGAGTTATCCTCAGCCATCCTCAATGGAGGTTTTGATGGTCGGCCTGCTGACTTGGAGGAGATGCCTGACATTCTTCCTCGAGATCCTACAACCAAATCAGGTGAGTGTTTTTTTTTTTTTTTTACTATTGTTAAAAGTTAAGAAATTCGAAAATTTTTAAACATAATACTAAATCAAATCCAATAAATATCTTAATAATCAAATCAATATATTCGTGAGCATGAAATTTTAGTGAGTGGCAACTGAAAGAGGAACCATTCTTCCCTAAAAAGAGAACTTTGTAAATTAAATGAATAATAAAGTTATAGTAATCATAAATAATTATTATGGATATACTGTTTAATTTAGTTACCATTGTGGGTGCCACTTACACTCTTACATAATACTTTTATTTCGTAAAATATATGGTAAATAGCAGGTTTACATTCTCTATTTTTTTAATTAATATAATAATATCAATTATAGAGAGAAGAATAAATAACAGCTGATTTTAGATTGTTGTAAGAGAGTGTAAAATCAGGTAGCATTCTCAGGAAAATTATTAAAAAATTCTAAAATTACTTATTTATTTTTTTTTTATATATAATTTTTTTCTAGGGTATACTATATCCACACCACCTACGGTTAAACCTGACAAAGTGGCTAAACTTTTAGCTTCTGCTGCTAATGATGATCTTTCTGGATTACTTCCCGCTGGATTCAAACCTCGAAGACGACCTACTGCTGAAGGGCGTGCTGTTGGTCATTCTGATCGGAATGCTATTCGAGTTCGAGATCCTCCAACCACGACCACTTCTACTCCCAAAACTTCTCTTAATAATAAGAACATTTCTTTTGATGACCTTTTACTTCGGCTGGGTTCCTCAACCCCTGAAACCCTAAATAGCTCTCTCCTTCCCAATGGATTCAAAATAGGAAACACAACCCTTCAAATAAAACAAGCATCATTACCCAGTAATTTATTACCACCCGGTTTTAAATTGGACAATGCATCTTCAAATGAAACTCAAAAACCTAGACCTACTTCAAAAATACATCTTCCCAATTTGTTTCCAAAACGACCTACTATCCCCCAAAGAATAAAGCCGGTAGTAGAAGCTCCCTCTTCATTACTCCCTCCTGGATTTAAATTTAATAATTCTTCTTTAAAAATACGTCCCGCAGAAATTCCTTCTTCACTTCTTCCGCCCGGTTTTAAATTGGATAATGCATCTTCAAATGGAACCCAAAAACCTCGACCTGTTGCTGGCTTTAAAGGAAATTCATCTTTAGGGATTAAACGAACAAATTCTTCAAAACCAGATTCATTATCTTCTCAGTTGGAAAGTAAAATCAAAATAAATGATGTTCCTTTATCTCTTTTACCTCCAGGTTTTAACCAATCCAAAATTCAACCAATTCAAATTCCATCCTCATTAATTCCACCTGGTTTCAAAAGTAATTCTTCTGTGAAGATTACTCCTGCTCAATTACCCTCAGCTTTATTACCACCTGGTTTCAACCAATCAAATGTAAACATCCGGCCTGCTGAAATTCCAAGTTCTCTATTACCACCTGGTTTTAAATTGGAATCTTCTTCAGAAAAACCTCAGGGTGACCAACCTTCTATTGAAGATATATTATCACGTTTAAAAGCTTCTTCTCAAGTGCCAAATGCATTATTGCCTAAAGAATTTAATTCTACCAAAATTGAAGCAGCAGAAGTACCCATTTCCTTATTACCTCCTGGTTTTAATAGTTCAAAATTTAAATCTTCTGAAGCTCCTGGGTCCCTCTTACCCCCTGGATTTGGGGCTTCATCTCAATCGACCACTACTTCTAAACCGCGAGTAGTATTCCCTAGTCGTCCTGGAGGAACAAGAAGACCAACAGCAAAACCTGTTGCAGTTACTTCAAAAGTTAATCTTGATGGTCCAACACCTCCGAAACCTACAATATCAAAAGGTTGGCCAACCAGGTAGGAAATCATTTTACTCTTGATTATATTTTGAAAAATAATTAGATCTATTCTCAATAATTTTTTTATTAAATACATTTATTTAAAGATTATAATTTTCTGATTTTTTATATTTTATTTTTTCCAGAGCTACCACAGAATTTACAGGATGGCCTAGCCCACCCCCACCCCCTACAACCCCTATGCCTTCAACATCTTCCTCTTCAACTACGACTGAAGGAGTAACAACGACATCAACCACCACCACATCAACTTTGCCTCCAACACCGCCTCCACCTCCTGTCAGCACTACTCCTGGATTATGTCGTGAATTATGTGAACTTGCTGGAACAATACGTCTCACATCTGGAGCTGAATGGCGACCAGAATTACTTGATCACAATACAATAGAATGGCAAGAATTGGCAGATCAGCTTAGTGAGGAGGTAAACTTCTGTCAAATTTTTGTTTATTCTCATTTCATTCATTATTATATATTTTTTTAGTTACAAGAAGCATATACTCGCTCTCTTCTTGGATCCTGGGTGAAAAAGATACGAATCGATTCCTTCAGGTAAAAAAACATTCAGAACGGATTATTGCTTGTTAATTTCTTAACCTTGGAAAATATAGAAAAATTCAAGTTTCATTAATATGCATGCACAATTTTCAATTAATCGCTTTTGAATAAATAATAACAATTTTATTTTTATAGTGAAGGAAGTGTATTAGTGGATTTTTTTGTGGAGCTACAAGTGCCAAATGAAGGTGTAGATACTAAAGAATTACGACGTTTATTTCATGAAGCCCTTGTAGAGGTTAAAGATTCTTATCTTGAAAATTCTACACTAAATGAATCTTCTAATTCTTCTAATCCTCTACCTGAAGCCCAACGTTTAAAACTTGGACAATTTGAGTTGGATCCCCGATATACGGATTTTATAGGTAATTTTTTATTTTCGGCACAGTGCTGTAGCCAGGATGAGAACAAATCGGATTTCTCCTCACCTAGAGGAGTTTTTTTTTAGCTCTTTTTTACTATATTTAGACTCCGTTTTTTTCCTATTTGCCTCCTCCTATTAATTTATCGGTCTAACCTAAGGACTATACCTGGCTAGAGGCTGTTTGTCATTTATATTTTTAAAACTTTTGCTAATCTCCATGTTTTATTTTTTTAGTGGAACCTCCCACACCATCTCCACTAGATCCTACAATTGACGGAGAACCTTGGTTGCCTCAATGGGCTATAGCGGGAGTTGTGGTTGGCCTGGCCTCACTTCTTTTCGTCTCGATATTTGGTGTCACTGTGGTATGTAATTTATGAAATTTGCATGAAATAAATCTTAAATGTTTCTTATGATATATTAAATATAAATGAAATAAAATTTTTCTATTTATTTTTTTAAAGCTCGTAAGCCGGAGACGTCGAACTAAACAACCGCCTCCTCTAACAGAAGCTATGTTGCATGAAATGTCAAAAGGACCTGGAGTGGGATATGAAAATGCTGCGCTAGCACCAACCAATGTCCCTGAAGAATATGATCCATGGGCCACTACAGATCGGCCTCTTCGGAAAACGAGGGTACGGCAAATTATAAAATTTCTAAGTTCTAATTTTAATCTTACTATTAATAAAATCAGGAGAGAAGTTGGCTGTTGATGTTATAAGTTAAGAAAGAGCAAGTACAGGAGCAGCAAAGAAAAGAAAGCCTTTGTAGGTCAAATGCCGAAGGAGACGTTTAGGACAAAATTTATTCGTCCATTCAGTCCTTATAGGCTTATATTTATTTTAGGCATAAAGTTGTAATCGTTCTTGATTCACTAAAGTCCGTGCACATGTACATTTTATTAAAAAGACGAAGTGAGAGTCTTTTAAGCCAGCCATTCACGATCGCTCCAAATGGATGTCATCTATTCACTACACGACATTCATATGTTTTTCCCCACTCACGGTCAGTTTTTTGGAGTGACATCGCTCCATTTGGACGGATGGAGCAATCGTGAATGGCCGGCGTTAGAGAAAAGACATTTTAAACATTCGCCTTTTTAATAAAATGTACATGTGTACGGACTTTTTTGTACGAAAAACGATTACAACTTTGTGCCTAAAATATAAGTCTACAAAGACTGAAGATGGACAAATAAATTTTGTCCGAAACGTCTCCTTCGGCATTTGACCTACAAAGGCTTTCTTATCATTGCTGCTCCTGTACTTGCTCTTTCTTAACTTATTTCTATTAATAAAACATATTATGATATCAAGTATAAAAATATATATAGTAAAGATCTTGCTTCTTAATCTAGTGTGATCAGAGGATTTTCTTCTGGTCTTGAGTGACAAAAATAGATTCCAATTATATATTATATTGGCTACCAATTATAATAAATGGACCCTGTTATGCAATGGTGTGTCAAAGAGCAAAAAATTCAAAATTGAGTTAAGCACGGAATATTGTTTCAAATGCTTTAATTAAGAGTATTTTTTATGAAATATGTCCTAAAAAAATTTATATTTAATGTTACTTGCACAATTGACAAGAAAAATTATATAGAATCCAATGTAAACAAAAAACTTTATTGTTGATTTTCTCAAAACTCGATGATTGGTCTTTGACACACCATTGCATAACAGGGTCCAAATAAGGACGCAGTAGGTATTAGATGCCGAAAAAGACTTGAATCTCACAATGATTTAGATGAGGACTTCTTTAAGGTTCGCGTCTCTAAAAACCGTTAGAACACGATTTAGTACCGATTTACTCTAGCACCCCGAGATGCGCACCTTAAGTGTTTGACTCCTGGCCAATGGGGTGACGGGGTCTTTTCGCGTGGAGTCCACCTAGAGCTGGGATTAGAACAAATAAATATAATGAATACACGAAAAATCTGGTGTGACAAGCATAGAACACAACTTTCGATTACCGAAGGTAAGAGAAAGTTGTGTGCTGTGCGACCAGTGACACCATATTTTTTATTGAATTTTTTACTGAAATGATTTTATTTTTATTTGTTATTGTAGAGGCCATCGGCATCTTTAGCTGCGGATTCAAATCTCTACGATTCTTGGCGTAGTGAATGGAACGGTTATTATTACGATGCTTATTACGGAGTAGGAGGCGGAGGCGGAGGCGGAACTGGCGGAGGAGGACGTCGTCGATCCGATTATGATACCAATTTTTAAATATCTATTTAACTCTCTATTTTGCTGGCATAACTTATTCATTCCTTTAAAATTCAATCTTTAATTGAATAATAATATTGAATTTATCAATTTTATATAAATTTGATGTTTTATAAATATTCATATTTTCATAAATGTAAATATTTCTGTCAGCAAAATTCTCAATCAATTTGTATTACCTAGTCGATTTTATTAACATTCCATTATAAATAACAAATGCCGTAAAAAAAAAAAAATGCAACGGTCTGTTATGAGAAAAGATAATTGATTTTTTTACAAAATTGTTATCTAAAGGGGCTTTTTAACTTTTTTTTTTTTTGACTGATCGTAAAATTTTTTATTTATATTTCACCACTAATTATTGAGATTATTAATATAATTTATTTTAATAAAACAGGAGCAATAGTGACATATCAATACCTTCTTGACTCCTTGAAGGACCATGATTGGCCCTACAAGCTGTTGACAGGTCTGGCGGAGCAATTTTTAACAGTCTTTTGAGGTGGCATGGTGGTTCTCTCAAGTCCATTAATTGAATCTAAATGTATGCTTGTATGTATGTGTGTTTCTTAATTTATGAATGTTTAGATTTAAGAGCCCTCGTCTTTTTGTGATCTTTTTCATTAGATTGATTAGGGGGAGGGGACATGAAATTTTATCTCTGTACTATTTTAACTTTACGGGGTCCCAGGGTTTGAGAACACAGTCCAATATATATGCCACATTTTTGATATTCTTATTAAATAAAAAAAATTGGCTTTTAGCCCATAATTGTGGTCAAAGATCTAAAAATAGTAATTTTGAGATCATCAAGAGATTGTAGCATCAAAATAAATATCACGGCTCAATATTAATTAGATTTTTGATAATTTTTAAAGAAAGTCGTTTAACTATTGAAAGTTTACTAAATGTTATTAAATTTTAATAAATGTATATAAATGTACATAAATATATATATAATATATATATATATATTAAAAATCTATCTATATTATAAAAATATATATATTTTAAATATATTGTATTCTGTATGAAAAATTAAAACGATTATTATTATTAATACAACATCCAAATCATCTTAGAAATTTTTATTTATATTTTTAGTTAATAAGTTATATAATACATAACAAAATAAAATTATTCATAAGTAAAAAATATTTTATATATTACATTTAGGTGTGTGTGGAGGCCAGTTATTTATTTATTTAATATGCAGTATAAATTTTTACAGATTAAATAGTTAATTAATAAGAATAAAATAAAATACTTTAATAATTTATGTTAAATATTCCTATTACTTGACAAGTCTGAATCAAATATTAATTAATAATATCTTAGTAAAATGAATAGATATCGAAAACTATTTAAATTTTTCAAAAAATATTCTTGAAACTATTTAATTCATTTATCCTAGTTAAAGGTTTTCTATTTTAGTAACAAGAGTGAACAGGAGAATAGAATAGTAGAGGAGTGTGTTGGCGCCAAAAAAAAAAAAAAAATAACCTCCTCTCTGTTTTTGATCTCCGGATATAATCTTATATATATTGTGTATAGAAAGAAAATCTATAATTAATATCTGATTTGTGCTGCACTCTTGTGGAAAAATTAAAAATGATACTTATAATTCTAAAAAGTCTCCATAGGGTCACAGCACTAATCAGCCTGAGATTTATATGATAAATTTCTAAATCTCATGCTGATTAGTGCTGCGACCCTGTGGAGACTTTTAGAATTATAAGTATAATTTTGAAACTTTTCACAAGAGGCAGCACACGATATTTTTCAATTATAAAAAATTTCCTCCCTAAAAAAAAAATAAGATTATACCCGGAGATCAAAAACAGAGAGGAGGTTATTTTTTTTTTTTTTTTTGGCGCCTACACACTCCTTTACTATTCTATTCTCCTGTTCACTCCTGTTACAAAGACCATATTTTTAATACAAGTTTATTAAAAAACAAAGTGAAAAAGTGTGAAGAATTTTATTATATATTAATTAATTTAACAATTAATTGATTAAATTTGTTATATATATATAGTCGTATAGTCAAAATACATTAAAAAATATTATATTCTCTAAATTAAGTACAAATTTCAAGATCAAGATTACTTACTACTATTATAATACTGAAAAACGAAATTCGTAGCGCCGTAATCATCTCACAAAATTTTCTAAAGTAAAATTAAATTTCAAGGAATTGAAAATCTGAAACTAAATAGGCCTATATCCGGCGGAGGGGGGGGGGTGAAGCACCCCCACCCCGACAATGGCATCTGCCCAAATAAACAGGGCCCAGTAGCGTATTCAGGTGGAGGCGAAGGGGGGCGCTCGCCCCCCCCCCCCCCCCCGTCCCAGGCACATCAAGCGTTTGGCGACTCTCGCGCATTCGGCTTTCCCCCAAAATTTCCGGCTTTTTTTTTGAAATTTCATAATAAATTCATTTTATATCACAAATCAGGAGAAAAATTACAAAAAAATAGATCAAACGAGATTCGAATACTAAAAAAAAGATCGGAAGAAAAACGGCGCCCCTGTTGAGCTTTGCCCCCTCCGCCCTGAAAGGCTAGTTACGCCGCTGACAGGGCCGTATCGAGGACGTGGCAAAACAGACACCCGCCACGGGCACAACTGGGCTGGGGGCGCAAAACAAAGGGGACGGACCTAGTTATGAGCTCCACGAGGTTTTTATTTACCAACATTTTAATCAGTGAGACGCTACGGGGAGGGCGGAAATGGCTTCCGTCAAAAAATGTGTATATAGGGAGCATAGATAATATAGATCAGTAACTCTCGTGTTTAAGTTTGCAATAAAAATAAACCAACAGCGCCTCAATCGACGTATGAATGAATTCCTAGCCCCCCTTCCCCTCTCATCCTTTGACTGACCGCACACGGTCGATTTTAAATTGACTAAAATAAAATATGACTAATCTATGGCATTTTATGAGTTGAGCGATAGTTGGTCGATTTTTTTGTCAAAAGTGCAGATCGATCACCATTTGATTAAAAAATCGAGTCGATCTGCAGTTGAGTGTTGTGCGCACCTTCATTTGACTTAATGCACATCGACTTAACTATCGCTCGACTAAAAATCGACCTTGTGCGGTCAGCCTTAGGCTCGATCATATGTTAAATCCTGGTTAACTCAAACAGGCTTGAAACATGCTGTCATAATACAAAAGAACGACACTTGGTTGCCGCCTCCGTGCCAGGTAATTTTTGGAGCTCGCGCCAGCCCCCCCCCCCTCACATGAGGTATAAAACAGTTAAGAATAAAAAAAAAAAGTGCAGGAGGTGGATTTGAACTCGCGAAGTTTGGTTAGGTGAGAATGGAAAAAAATATAGATTGCTTGATGACGAATTAACCAGCTGAGCCACGGTTTGTTTAACTAATACAAGTTAAAATAAGCCATAAAGAAACATGAAGTAAAAGAAGTATTAAAAAATTTTAAAATTCCACATATGATATATCATTTTTCTTTACTTTTTATGCGGATTAATAATTTATAATCAAAATTACATTAGCATGGATAGTTTTCAAATAATTCAAAGGGAAAACGTCAGATTGTTTATGCCTTGATGTAATTAAACTAAAAACTCTATCTAACATATGATACATGTTTTTAATTCTTGAATTTCCCTGATTCCAGAGAACTAAAGCCCTCTTAATTATATGATCTAATTTGGAAGATATTGGCGATCAAAGTTACGCTTATTTTCGACCTTAATGACCAACACTCAATTTTTTATATTTTCGAAAAAAGCTTATTTAGCATTGTCTGATTAAAACCAAATTTTTACCAGAGTTTTATAATTAAAAAATGAGTTTTTTCTAAAGTTTCATTGAAATTGGTAAAGAAATAAATAAAATATTGAATATTTTGTAAATTGAGTTTTAGAATTGGGATCTCAGATTCAAGCCTAGACCCGGTTCACAGAGCGCTCTCTTTACCCATCCGGAATCCCGAATTCTAAAACTCAATTTACAAAATAGTCAATATTTTATTTATTTGTTTACCAATCTCAATGAAACTTTAGAAAAAAACTCATTTATTAATTATAAATCTCTGGTAAAAATTTGGTTTTAATCAGACAATACTAAATAAGCTTTTTCGATAATATAGAATTGAGTTTGTTGATGTCATTAAGGTCGAAAATAAGCTTAACTTTGATCGCCAATAACTCCCAAATTAGATCATATAATTAAAAGAGCTTTAGTTCTCTGGAATCAGGGGAAATTCAAGAATTAAAAACATGTATCATATGTTAGATAGAGTTTTTAGTTTAATTACATCAAGGCATAAACAATCTGACTTTTCCCCTTTGAATTATTTGAAAACTATCCATGCTAATGTAATTTTGATTATAAATTATTAATCCGCTTAAAAAGTAAAGAAAAATGATATATCATATGTGGAATTTTAAAATTTTTTTAATACTACTTTTACTTCATGTTTCTTTATGGCTTATTTTAACTTGTATTACTTAAACAAACCGTGGCTTAGGAGGTTAATTCGTCATCAAGCAATCTATATTTTTTTCCATGCTCACGTAACCAAACTTCGCGAGTTCAAATCCACCTCCTGCACTTTTTTTTTATAATCATATTATCAATTTCCTTTTATTTTTAATGCTAACTTATAATTTCATTTATCTGTCATTATAATGAGAGAAAGGATTTGTGGAATATAAATTTTGATTGGTGACTGAATCAGTCTAGAACAAAGGATTTCGATTCCTCCCATAGAAGATGCCATAGCCTGATAGGGAGCACAATAACTTTAAAAAGGAGGGACTTGGCCCAGTGGCGTAGCGAACCTAACTCGCGCCCAGGGCACAATACCTTTTTACCGCCCTCCCCCCCCCCCCATTCGAAACCATATAATATTATATACAGTATGAAATGGACTCGCAAATTAATAAATAAATAAAGTCATAGGCTCAAGCTAGGCTTTAAATTTGAGACAAAATTATCCAGCAATTTTTTGTTTTGCGGACCCTTTGTGAGTAGCGCCCGGGGCAAGATGACCCCCCTTGCCCCCCTTCTCTACGCCACTGACTTGGCAAAAAAAAGATAGGAAACACTGGATTATGGAGGCCTCCCTCCATAATCCAGTGTTTGGTGGAAGGGGGCGCAAGTTAGACACCTGCCACAGGCGCTTCATATCTTTGGTACGGTACTGCAAAAGGGGGTCCCCTTTGGAACTTTTTACATATTTAAAATTTTTTTTCCCAATTCTTATGAAATTTTGTATTTATTTAGGATTCTCTATTGTGTATAAAATGTCCAAATATGAGATTAAAATTTTGAAAAATAACCATAGTTTATTTCAAGCAGTCAACATTTAAAATAAAAGTTTGAAACTAAGGTGCTATGGGAAACTAAATATATCTCGACACAAAAAATCTGGTGTGACCAGCACGGTGCACAACTTTCTCTTACCGAAGGGTAAGAGAAAGTTGTGTGCTGTGCGCCAGTCACACCAGATTTTTATAATTGTTAAATATTAATTTGCTGATTTCTGACTTTCTCTTAAGACAACTATAATAATAATAATAATATTTTGAAATTTTCTGCTCTAAATTCATATCTTAATTTCCATTAAATAAAAAAAAATCATATATACAGGTATATATAAATTTATATAAATAAAAATGATAGCCAGGGCTGCAGACAGACTTGACGGGCCCCGGGGCTACTTACTAATACGCCCCCCACAAAAAAAAAAAAACTTAAAGTTGTTTTTTACTATATAAAAGGCTATTGTGCCCGTCATGCCAACAATTTTTTACACAGTTTTTGACACAACTTTTGAAATAGATTATACATAGCTTACAATATTTATTTAAATAAAGTTAATTTTCCTAAACAAAGAGTTACAATATTTTATCGAGGTCCGGACAGAGGATTTCCGGGGGAATCTTGGGGTATAGAAAATTTTTTGAAAATTAGCCACTGAAATCTGCGTTTTTAGCTATCCTGAGTCGTGAAAAGATCAAACTTGATTTGAGGTTAAAAGCCCCCTGAGAAAAAAATTTCAAGAAAATGATTTTTTTAATTGAAATTTTAACTATGAAAATTATTTTTAATTAGAATTTTAAGGTGGGAGCGCAATGGGCCCGGGCCCCGGGGATATAGCCCCCCTGCCCCCCCCCCCGTATAGGGCCCTGATCATAGCATTCCTGTAGCATTTCACTCTGGCCCTGTAGCATTCAAAACAAAAATATTTTTTTTTTAACCCGCCATTAATTGCCAACATATCAAAAACAAAAAAAAAAAATAATTTTATTTCTTGAATTAATAATGAAATTTTTAAAATATATAATTAATTTTTTATTTTTAAAAAATAATTTCAATAAAACCAATAAATATAAAAAAAATATAATATTTTTCTATAAAATATATACGAAAGAAGTATTTTCTTTCTGATAATATAAAATAATGAAATAAAATAAAAAATTTAAATTTTTAATTTAATTTTATAAAACAAGTGTTCATAAATTTATTGATTTTATGATTAAAAAAATATTTTCTAGTTCTCCTTCTAGGAGATATTAGTGATTTTAATTTTTCTCAGCTGGTCCTACTTATATGTTCAACTTGCCTACTTTCATGCCTGGTTGAGTCCTCCAAGCAATTTCCCTTTCCGGCTAGAGTTCAGAAAAAGCAAATATGCCTGTAAGTAATTTATTTTTTATTAACCATTTTAATTTAATTTACTTAATTCTAAATTAAATAAGCGAGTTGAATACTTTATTTTAATCGTTTATATTAGTAAACTGCAAAATTTATCTAATAATTCATAACATAGTTTTATTAAAACATGTGTTCGACATGTGGATCGGCCTTATGGCGCATTGTCAATTTTTATTTATTAAAATTTTATAAACATATTAAATTAATATATTTTCTCTTCAATAAAATTCATTAGGTTTTTTATTTTTAAATTAACAATCACTTTTACCCAAATTGAATTAAATTTTATAATACAAAATATTGCTTATTTTTGTGCAATCAAATATAATTATATTTCTTCCAATATTCCTAGACTAAATAAAAATAGCTTTTAATTAATTTCATTTTTCAGCTCGCAAAAGATTTGCTTCATCCGTCACCCGCGGAAGAGAAGAGAAAACATAAGCTCAAAAGGCTTGTTCAGCATCCAAATTCATATTTTATGGATGTAAAATGCCCAGGTAATTAGTTTTTTTTTTCTTTTATTTCAATTATTAGTTTCTCTTAAATTATATATTATATGACCTATTTTTTAATATAAAATTTTAACTTTATTTCATTGCCTTATTTTATGCAACAACATGCAATATTATATTGTTTACTTGAAATTAATTTCACAATTAATTACTAACTTATAATCTCTTATATGATTAAATTAATCCATTAATTTTGAATATTTCAAATTGTTACATTTTCTTTTTTCTTTTTTTTCTATTTCTACTGTGATTATTTCAAAAACTATTCAGTTTTCGTAAAAATGTCAAAGAATAAAAACTTTTTAAAATAGAGTATTTTATCATAATATAACAAAAAAATTGAAAATTTCAAAATTTTTGAAAAAACTTTTTAAGTAAAGTACTACTTCCAAGTGACTTATTTACTCCAAAAGTTGATAGAAATCTACAATTTTAGTGTAAGGAGCATATACCAAATTTTATCGATCTAGCTGCTTTGGTTTTTAAGCAATCGTGTTCACACACACACCCAGACGTAATTCCAAAAGAATATACGAGAAAGTCTCGGAGAAGTCAATCCCCATATTTTTTTATAGAATGCCATTCTTTAAAAAAAAAAAAAAAAAATATATAAATAAATTTTTCAAAGTTTTATTTCTAAAATTAGTATCCTTCCAAATAAACTGGACGATTCTTTGTTTTCAATTTAAAAATCTGAAATAATTTTAAACTTCTGTAAACTCTTTTATGCTTTTTTAACAAAACAAGTTACTAAATATATTAAATATATATTTCTCGGTACTTTTAGAAATAAATAACAAATTGAGTTGCACATCTTTCCTCATTTTTTATTTTTTCTTCCACTTTGTTTCATTTATATCTAGATTCATTTAAATTAAATAAATATAAAAATTTCCTATTTTCACTGTATTTTATAAAACTAAATCAGTAAGGGCAAAGTACTAGAGTAAGAAATGACCAAAAAACCTTTGTATGGCAAATGTCGAAGGATACGTTTCGGATGAATTTTATTTGTCCATCTTCAGAAATTAAGCTATATATAATTGAGACACGAAGTTGTCATATTTTTTGTCACACAAGAACCTGTGTACACAATTATATTTTTGTAAGATGAAGCAGCCTACTTTAGAGTCTTAATTTGTGCTTCAGTTGCATCAAGATTTGAAGATGAACAAATAAAAAGTTCATACGTTCATTTGGCATTCAAAGGCTTTTTATTATTTGCTTTTCTAGGTCTTGCCTTACTTAATAAATAAATCCAGAAATGTATAAAGATAAAATAGTAAGAGATATTCCTGAATATCTTTACAAAATAAAGAATAAACCGCTGTTGGGGATTACTTGAGGAATAAGCCATAGCATTAATAGCTAAAAAATTGTCTTTTTAAATAGGATGTTGAAATATTTTTTATATTGTTTTTATTATACTATAGGATGTTTGTGCTTAAGATTGGGCAAAATTGCACCCCCTGGAGTCGAACCAGGATCTCCACGCCTATTATACTAATGAAATTAAAATTTTATTGACTAGAGAAAGATCTTAAAAACATTAGTATAATAGGAGTATGTGAGATGTTGTGCTTATTGGGCCGGCGCCCTAGGATAAGGATGGTCCACCCGCCGCGAAAGCGTGGGGGTTCGACTCCAGAGGGTGCAATTTTGCCCAATCTTAGGCACAAACATATCTCGCAAAATTGCTATCTTAAACGATATATTGACTGGCTAATGTGTTCATTAGCCAGTCTATTTGAGCATTGATTGAAAAAATTCCATCCTTTTCAAACAAGGCTCTACCTAGTTAAAACATCTTGTGTTTTTAATTTAAATTTACATAATTAAATCATGCTTTAACCAGAGCCAACTGTTTCAAATTAATAATATATATATATATATATGTTCATGTTTTTATTAAAGCTTTTGTGGTTTGTATTATTATTATTATGAGAGTTTTTAATAATAGGCCACATTTTATATTATTGAATAAAAATATAAATAATTAATACAAATGTGGTCTATAGTTAGTTTTTAACTATAGACCACATTTGTTTTAATTTCCCATAATAATAATAATTGCTTTTGAAGTTGTGGCTGTAATGTGGTTATAACTGCAATTCTTTAATTTTTAACTGCAATTATGAAAAATATCAGCCAAATTGAAATGCTCTAGGTTCAATAAAACTCACAGAATAAGACGTTTCGGCTTGAATTTATTTGGCTATCTTCAGTTATTACCGACTATCCTGGTTCAATCACATGTGCACTTGCATTATGTGTATAATTTTCAATAACTGAAGATGACCAAATAGATTCAGGCCGAACATAGAGCATTCCAATTTGGCTTATATTTCCATCTCTCCATTATAATCCCATAATAATATACATGTTCATATTAGCCATGGTTTGATAAATAATTTTTAACTAAAAGTTCTCGATTTTCGGCATTCCAAAAATTTGTAATTTTATTAATCAAATGTAGACTTCTGCATACTAAATTAGATATAATTTTAATTACTATTTTTATCGGAAAATTACATTAATATGTATGTTAGTTATACACTACCAGAGATTTCGGACCACTATTGAAAAATAGAGAGAAAGTATTACGATCATGTCGAAAATTCGATTTCGAGATTTTTAATGGATATTACATGTTTTTTATAATTTAATTCTTAATAATTTTTAACTGTAATTATGAAAAATAAATGTAAACAAATTATTTTCACAGGAAATCTATATATAATATTGTTCAGATTCCTTTAATTTAAATTGAATACATCTTTAATGAAATTATTATTTTCCGTATCCAAACTCTGTTAGATTGGCATTATAAAATTTTAATATTTCCAGAAAATTCTCTCATCATGTAAAGAAAAATTTAATTTATTCAAAAAATATTTCTCAACATGGCGTATCCAGAGGGGGGCGGGGGGGGGGGCAGCTGCCCCTCCCAAACTTGAAATAAAAATAAAAAATGTAAACAAAAAACTGAATAATTCAAGCCATCTATGAGAAAATAAAAACTACGAGTAACATCATACCCAATCTCCAGTAAGGTTTTAGAAAATGGATATTAGAAAAGTTGCCCCCCCCCCCTTCCGTTTTGAGCTGGATACGCCCATGTTTCTAAAGAATAAGTTCATACCATTGTACTTTATATTTCATATCGACCTCTTTTTAAAAGTAGATTATTAAGACTGTATTTTTATTTTCAGGATGCTATAAGATCACTACAGTCTTTAGTCATGCCCAAAGGGTTGTTGTATGTACAGGATGTTCAACAATTCTATGCCAACCAACAGGTGGTAGGGCACGATTAACTGAAGGTAAATTCTTACTTAATTACTATTATATTATATTAATATTAAATTAATATACGAAAAAAAATTCTAATTTTAATATTTATTTTCTTTTTCCAATCAAGGTTGCTCTTTCCGAAGAAAACAACATTAATTTAAATATTTAAAAAAATATTTTTCCCAAGGTGTAGCCTTTTACAATGAATGGAAATTAAAAAAAAAAAAAAAAATATGTAATAAAAAATAAATTGGTTATTCTTCATTCATTGAGCTATGACTTTTTTTGTATTTTTATGAAATAAAAGGCTTCTCGATTGGGAAATAATTTTTCTTTATTCATTTTTTCACAATTTAAAAAACATACTAAATCCTTTTTACTATTTTTTATTTTAGTAGTTCAACATAAAAATTTTATTAAATTCCACCAGCATTTTTTATAATTTCTGATTTAGTAAAAAAAAAAAAACAATAAAGACATATTTTTAAATATTTTTTAAAGGCTTATTTATTTATTCATAAAAAATCATTTTTACTTTTTTAATTTTTAAAAATGACTTAGTCTATTTTACTAATTTTTCATATTTATTCTGTATAGTTTTAACTAGGGTTCTGATCGATATGCTCCAAAAAACGACAAAATGTGGAAATGTGGGGAAAGGCCGATATATGCATTTATATATGAATTCATAATATCTAGTTGATAGCTTTAAACAGACTCAAGGAACGGGAAACTTTCAAAAAAATGAATAAATAGGGGTTTTTTATATACATATATATATATATATATATATTTTTTTTACATACGACAAGTTGGGGGGGGGGGGTTATTTAGGAAATTAAAAAAAAAAACACTGCAAATTATGTGTTGCTAATCCGGACTTCGATCCTCCGGCTAATCCGGCTTGTTGAAAAGGGATATTGCAGCAAAAAAAGTGGTAATTTAAGAAAACAAAGTGTCATTACAGATTTTTTAAAGAGATTTGTGTATAAATTTTACATGATAATCCGGCCGGCATGTAAAACATGCATTATATGCAAAATCCGAACCCTAGTTATAACCTTTGTTGCTAACTCACTCACTCTATTCTTTGGTTTTAAAATATATTTAAGCAATTTTAATTTTTTTTTCTAATTTGTTAAATCTTTTGGCATCTAAGGCCATTTAGAACCCATCCCTATTTCAAATGATTGGTAGCCAACTCAATTTAAATTTAAGAGAATATATCAGTGTTTCTAAAACTATGAATCTTCAGATGTGGGCAGAAATATTCTGTAACAATTGTCTCCTTATAAATTCTAATTTATTTTAAAAGAGAACGACTAAAATCAGTAGAAGAAGAATTAAGATTTGTCACCATATGTCTTAGAAGCTTATGTAACCATTTCCTAAAAAGAATCTATCATTTTTGAAACCTCTGATAAAGAAGAAGCAGATGGTTAGATCCTCTAGGCCGAAAAACAAAACCATTTAAATAAATATATCATCTAAAAAAATAAGGATACAAATATTATATAGCATTTTACTCGGGAGAAAGTCTAGTTTCTAGTAAATATGTAAAAAAAAATTATAGGTTATATAAGAAAAATATATTGCCCCCTCCCCCCTAGAGCCCCCCAAAAGGTAAAAAAAAGTTATTCCCCCACCATTTTTTGAAACCCCAAATTTACCCAATGCTTTTCAGTTTTTGCTCTTCTAGTTCATCTGTGCAAAATTTCAAAACAATTGAATAGTTAGTTTTCGAGTTTTCGATGGCGAAAAAAATTACCACAGACATCATTCCAAAAACTCTTTAAATGGATTTAGGGAACTTCAAACGCTTTTTGTCAGCTTCAGTTCAATTTCGATTTTTTTTTTTTTTAACTTTACCTGGCCAACCTAAGGTTGGTGGGCAAAGTTAAAAGTAAAAAATTATCTTATATATAATTAGTTGATAAAAAAAATGAGTAGTTATCCCTCCACCATTTATTAAAACCCTTAATTTTGAGGTCAATCAATTATATTAATCTAATAACTAAAGAGACTAGGTCCCATATGTGGTATTATCATGATTTAGGACTGCAGCTTCGGATTCCATTTTGAGCTTAAATGGGAAAGTTTGATCATTTTCTAAAATATTTTTTTTTTATCAAACCTATATTTGCAAAAATAATACTCGCAGTAAAAGACAATGCAATTTCCCTCAGGGCTTATATTAATATAGAAAAATTAATTAAATTTTAATTGATCTCACAAGCTCACTCACTTTCTATTAAATTTAAATTCAAAATTTTATTCTTCCTTTACCATTAAACGGAAAATTTGTTGTAAATAATATTAAAAATATACTCTGCAGACTTGAATTCTATTAATTTATTTCTATATTTTGATATTAAATTTTTTAATTATTCTATTTTAGACCCCAAAAAATATTTTAATCCCAGCTTTTGTTTACAATAAATAATTTTTTTTTTTGTGGTTTTATGTTATTTTTATTAAGGTAATTTTATTTTATTTGGAAAAAAATATAATGAATAATAGGCCTATATAATATTTTTAATTTTAATTTAAAACTAATCTTATTATAAATAAATATAATCACAAAAATAAATTAAAAAATAAAAATCATTTATTTATATATAAAAGGAATATAATATCAACAATCTTAAAAATGGAATAATTCAATTCAATGGTTATTTAATAAACTTTATAAAAATTAAATTAGATTTCATAATTTTTAATTAATAAAATTTTAATTTCATTAAAACAAAACTAATAATGACGTGATTTTTTTATTGGGTTGTTCCTTCTCATACATAATCTCTTTGGAAATCTGAAACGAGCCGTTGCAAAGAGACTCGGCAACGTTGGCAACGGGGCAGCAAATATGGCGTTTGCGAGCTAACTGCGATAGTCTGTGTCTGTCTGTGCTCCGTGATTTCGTCTTATTATTGCGCGATGTTATAACATTTGATCGTTTGAGGTGGTATCTATTAATTTTTTGGATAGTGTTTTATATAATTAATAGAGAAATGGCAGTTAATATGGATTCTGTAGGTGATATTACAGTACCAATTAACTCCAGTAAACAAGCTGACGTCAAACATCCAACAGAAGAGACATCTGAGACCCCTAGCGAGGACAAGCGGAAGCTTGTTCAATTTAAGTCCGCCAACGATAAATTCGAAGAGATACGCAATCGGAAGAGGAAAAAAACTCGACGAGCTAAACGACGTAAGATTAAACCCTTTACCAAATTATCTTGGCAACAAAGGAAATTATTACAACAAAGGCAAAGTAAACGAACTCAACGTTTACGCACGGAAATATTCACCCATGGTCAACCAGTTGCACCAAATAATACCACCCAATTTCTTATGGAAGACCATAATGATTTACAACAAATCGATGAACAATTGAAAGCCGTCACTACCAATCCGGAATGCTCGAATACAAATTTTAGACCACCAAGAGCTCGAGATTCAAGCTTCAGTGTTGATTCAGAAGAAGATTATTTTTATTCATCGCCTGAAGATGAAGAAGAATTTCTCACAAAAGAATTTTCTAATACTTATCAAGATCTACATGCTGAACGTTTGAGCAATATGCCAAAAGCCCAGCTTGTTCAAGAATATATCCAATTAGAACAAAAAGTTGACTTTTTGGAAAATAAACTTAAGAATTGTACATCTGAAGCGGATAATTCAAAGAGTGATGTGGATGTTGATTCTCATGAAAATATACATATTTTCAAACAAAAATTGAATAAATTAACCTTAGAAAATGAAAGACTTCATAGGGAAGTTGAACAGTTAAGGAGGTTAACTTATAAGCCTCAAAATGCTGGATCAGATTCTTCAATAGACTCTGAAAGTGATAGTACAGATTCAACATGCAGCTCTTCTAGTGAAACTTCTCAAGAAATTGAAGAATCATCAAACATCATAATGCCTTCAAAAATGAACTTAGTTGAAAATGATGACATCAGACAAATGTAAATGATGAATTCTCATAAGACATGTCATGTCATATTCATTAATATCAGACTCTTAAAAAAAAAATCATATAGTTGTAATATCTAATTTAATATTTTCCGCTTTTGTATATTTGTAGAAATAGAAAAAGAGCAGCAAATTTTAAAAGCAAATGTTTGAATGCACAATAATAATAACTTAATATATATACATATAAATAAATTTGAAAAATATATCGTTTAATTAGAATAATGAGTGATGAGAAAAATTAACAATAGTGAAAATGAACTTATTATCGAAGAATCTTCAAACCTACACCCTCTCCCTCCTGATATTGTTAATTTTTACTTTCTCTTATTGTATATATGTTCTTATAACAATTTGTTATCCAAATTTTGTTCTATTTAATAGTTATTATAAATTATAAAAGTTTTTGCTTTTAATCGTTTTTATACCCAAAAAAAAAAATCTAAAGTTTGTGGAAAAAAAATATAATTTAACATTTATTTTATAGAAAAATAAATTGGTATTTCTGAAAAATTCATAATTTACTAAGATGCAGTGACTGTCTTATTTATTTTTTATTTTAATTTTTTTCTAAATGCTGTACAAATATATCAATCGTTATACATATAATACAATATATTATCTTTTTGAGAATACTTCATTTATTCATTATGTTACAAAAATATTTCATTAAATCCTTCTTGACTAATTCTTTTTTAGTAGAATTTATCCAATCTTTATTTTTAGGATTTCGTGGACTTGGATGAGTAATGTAATGTATCTGTAAAAAAAAAAAATGAATTTTTTCAAATTTTATAAACATGAGTTATAATATTCTAGTCGCAATGCCCGCTTTCAGACAAAAGTAAACGATCGCTAGAGTTCTGGCTAGAGGGTTATTCACAGGAATTTATGTAGATTTTTTTTTATTATTTTTAAACTAGACTTGGTTAAAACTCGACTGACTTTCTTTTCAAACTAATGTAAGACACCCTGAAGTGCAATGTCCTTTTTAACCATTTTTTTACAGGAAAAATCTCGAGGTTGGTTTTTTTAACGTTTACAATACTTCCTCTACTTCGAATTCCAGGAAGTGGAAAATATAAATTCAGGTAAATGATGTATTATTGATTTTTTTAAAGATTTCTCAGGAAAAAAACATCCGGTAAAAATAACCCTTTCCAAGTTCAAACTCGCCCTTCTTTGAGACCTTAGAGACATGATTAGAGAGAAGTTAATTTATTTATTTTAAATATTTTTTGATAAGATTGATAAATTAATTAGGGCATTTGAAAAACTTTGCCTCTAAAGCATATATATACTCGTTTATGACTGTTATTTGTATAGACACTTGCTCTATCAAAGTTGTTTTTTTTTAACAGTTAGAGTAGACTAATAGAATAAATACTTTTGGCTGATACAGATAGTAAAGGTGACAGAGATTTAAAAATTAAAGAATTTAAAAAAAGCTAGTGTTAACTTAACAGATACTTATACAAATTTTTTTCAACATCTGAGATCATTTAGATTAGTGGTGGCCAACACGAGGGCCGCGAAGCTAGGACAAATCAAAATAAATTTTAACTTCATTATTTCATGAGTCAATATAATCTCAATAAATTTTTGGCAGTCATGACAGAAAGCCAATCTTTGACCACTACCTGCTGCTAAGGCCAGGACATTTATTTATTTCTAGAATTTTTTTTAATATGGAGTGAAAAGATTGATTGGTATACTAAAGTATAAGCCAAATAAAAATTTTAAGATCTTTGAGGAAAAGGTAAAATTTTCTTAGTTTGACCTTCAAATTGAAAAGGTGTCATGGGCGGATTTAGGCATTTGCTGCCCCTAGGCACAGTGGCGTCATTTCAACTTTTTCTTGGGGGGGGGAAACTTTTTTTCTTAAAATTTCCCTACAAATAGGTACTCAAATTTGGTCAAAAAATATTTAATTAAATTAATTGTTTAATTTTGTACAGTTTCTATACTCGTAGATGTATTTTGAAGTATTTTATTTATCAAATTTTATAAAGATCAGAGCTCTTGGGGGGGGGGGATGCTCTCCCCTGCCCCCCCCCCCCCACTTCAACCACCCAAATACTGCGAAACACCCTAACACGCCAGTGGACGTCTCATTACCTATACCTTTACAACATCAAATACTTTTCAGTTAGACATACTAAGACTATGTGGTTGTATTAAATTTATTCGTATATAAATAAGCAGTTTTTTCACAGTTTTGCCGCCCCAAGCGCTCGCCTAGCCAGTCTCTTCGGAAATACACCCTTGATGTAATTATATTCATTAACCAGACATTCTTTTTCTATGGAATTTTCGATTTACAGAGGAGTAGGGAAATCAATGATAGATAAATGGAAAAAAAACCTCAAGATGAATTTCCTCTTTCATTTCTTCAGCTTTTTTTTCAGCAAATTTCCCAATAGCCACAATTGTTTTTATTTTCAAAAGTTGAATGATTTTTTTGAGAGCATCATCACAAGCTGAGAATAATTCTTTTTTAGCTGATGACTGAAATAAATATTGTAGTTGATTTTAAATTAATCGTGCAAAATAAATTTCTTCCTTTCTATTCTAATAAAAGAATATCTTTATGATATTTTTAAAAATCTACCTGTTTCATTTCAGCAGGGGTTATATTTTTGCCTTTGGAATCCATAAAAGCCATTGGACAATAATTATAGACAAAAGCATTTTTAAAAAAAATATCAGGAGTTCCACAAATGTCCTTAAAAAGATTCCAAAACCTTTTTCCACTAACTTCACTTCTTTTACATAAAAATCCCTCAATTTTTCTTTTAGGATGTTCATTGTCTGGATGATTTATTTCTCCATCAAGTTTTAACCAATCTCTTACTAAAGAAACTTCTCCAAAAGGAACCTTCAAAAAATCAAAAAATTATAATTATTCTATTGTTTTATTATATTTTGAGAAAAAAAAAATCTAACAAATCTTTAAATCTATGTTATTATTTTATAGTTCTTAATCATTATTAATATTATTTCAATTTTTTAGGATGTTAATAATACATCTGATGGTCTCTAAACTTGAATTGTTTTTAGAACAAAACTATAGAAAATTAAGACAAATGGCAATCAAGATAATATTGTTGAATATGATTAAAAAGAGAAAAAGATAAGTACTCTCTTGAATTTTGTTTATCTCTAAACTTTATTTTTTTTTTTAAATTTTCAAGATTTCACAAATTCAAATTATTCACAATTACAGTGTAATAAAGTTAGGGACTGATTATCTCTTTCCCCCTCAATATATCTTTAAGAACTTAGGAAAAATGAAACTAAACTTACACCACGATTAATGAAAATGGTGAAATGTATTTTTTCACAAAATTAATAAGTGGTGCAATTTGGTGAAATGTATTTTTACACAAAATTAATAAGTGGTGCAATTTGGTGAAATGTATCTTTTCACCAAATTGCGCCACTTTTATTTACTTGATTTAAAGTACATTTTATTGCAAGAGAAAAAACGACAGTTTTTTTCATTAAATTTAAATAGATTTTTTGGTAATTTATAGCATTTAATTCCAACTATGAAATTTGTAAAGAAAGGGATGAGAGAAAGACTGGGAAAATTGCTTAGTTAAAGTTGTTTTAATTTTATATATAGTGAGGGCCATTATTAAAGAACCTACATGCGTTTTTCCATGATTTAGTTCTTTTAAAGGAAGGAAATTTTTGTTGGAATTCTCTTTTTGAACCACACAAGTTTTCATTATAAATTTTTCATATTTTCTATAAAAAAACAATGACACAGCACTGTACAGAGGGCGCTACAATGCCTAATCTGCCCAAGCATGGAGTAAATTTACAAAAATTTTTTTTTCAGGTACTGGCGCCCACTGTTCCAGTTAGAAATACTCAATAATCTCTTTCAATGCATTATTACAGGGCTGTCCAACTAAAGTGCGCTTTAAAAAAAAATTCAGTTTGTAGGGTCGCATTATAAATTACTTCGTATGCAACTTTATCAGTGAAGTTTTAATAGGTGTGGCATACAAAGTTTATTATTATTTTAATTTATTAAAATATGATCAAATTACAAAAAAAATAGTGGGAAGTTTTGAGGAAGTTGGTATTCACTAACTAATGCTTATCAGAGAGGTAACATCTATATTTTCAAAAAAATACAAGTATTTATTAATTTAAATATGCGAAAAAGGTAGGTACCGCCGGGAGTCGCACGGATCTGTCGATTTGTACTCAACATGCCCTACTACAGGACCAGAGTACCGCTGTAGTGTCCGGCGGTTCCTATCGTTTTCGCTTATTAAAATTAATAAATACTTTGTTATATGTTTTTCATAATTACTTTATGGACCATGGTATATATATATAATTCTTTATCTATATTTTGACTTTATAAATTTCATGTTGAAAAAGCTGCTTTCGCCAAGACACGTCTCTCATTGAGCCCAGTGAAAGCCCTAAGTTTCGCAAGTTGGGGTATCGTTCTTCTGACAGCAACTTGAAAAAGTCTAATCCAGTGTTACAGATCTAATCCTTGGTAAAAAGGATCTGAGTGCTCATCATACAATTCCAGTTGAAGGTATGCTATGAGTACTTCATGGACCAACACATGATATCTCAACTGAAATTGTAAAGGGCTGAGTAAAAACTGGAATCTCTCTTTTGATTTTTTTAAAGTCACTAAATCAATTTTCGAATTCTTCTGTAATTGTGTCAATGTATTTTAAAAAGCGAGGACCTCTGGCATGGGCGTACCCAGGGTCCAATCTGGGGGGGGGGGGGGGGGGCTCGGCCGTCCGGGGGGGGGGGGGGGGGGGCCGCGTGGGTTGGGGCGTAGTTTTTTTTTTTAAAGAGAGGAAATCCTTCCTAATAAATAAACAAAAAACCCCCCTCTCCTAAAAAAAAAAAACCCTTCCCCCCCCCCCCCCCCCTATTTTGTTTTGTTTTTTCACTATATAAACATTTTATTTTTTTTTTTTTTTTTTTTGGTGGGTGGCTGCCCCTTCCCCCTCGCTGGGTACGCGCATGCGGCCCTCTGGCCTCATGTTGGACAGCCTTGCATTATTAGATAAGAAAAATATTTTTAAAAAACGAATCAACTTACTCCTGTTTGGCACATGCCCCATGGGCCTGGGTTTAACGAAAGTATCATAATACTTTTTTCTAAATTACAACAATATTTGTGTATAAATTTTGAATGCACATCATAAGCATAATCAATTGGATTATAGATATATGATATTGGATCTGGAAATATAATAGTCTTTAAACTTTGGTTGAGTTCCAATTCTATTTGAATGAATTGTTTAGCTAAAATATTTTCTTCATTGGCCATTTTTGTGAAATATTAGAAAGTGGATGTCAAAGTTCTTTCTTTCCTGAAATTGAAAAAAAAAATTAAACAAAATAAAAAAGTAATATATACATGTTGGTGCCCCGGGCTTGGCGTAGTTGGTAGCGCGCCTGCCTTGTATACAAAGGGTCGGGGGTTCGGATCCCAGGCAGTCGGATGACTTTATTTAAGCCATTTAAATACCAAATGGCTTAAATAAGAATGCCTGGACCCCAATAAATATATATTAATAAATTATGAGTATTCTTTAACTCTTTAATGGCCTGAGTTGGCGAAAAAGGTGGGGCTTTTGGTTTTGTTGATTTTTTTAAAAAAAAAAAAAAAAAATAATACTTGGAAATAATAATTTTAAAATTTCAAAAATTTTTTAATTTTTTAAATTTTTTTTTTTTGTTTTTTTTTCTTTTTTTTTTTTTTTTGGGGGGTGTGGGGTGTGGGGGTTTTTTTCTTGTAAAAATTACGAAAACACTATACTTCCTCCTCTTTTTATTTTTTATTATTATAAAATATAGCTGGCCAACTGCAAATGTTAAAGTTTACAGCAAAAAAGACATGTTGGGAAAAAAATGGGACTTTAGCGGTTTTTGAATAGTCTGATTCATTTGATATTGCTCGATCGAATTGGATTTTTCCCAAGTAATTATATATTGTTACCAAATGTCATGGTATTATTCATTAAAAACTGATTGGCACTAAAGTTGATACTCGTTCGTCTTATTATGTATGCTTAATTAAAAAAGTGGTAACGTACCAAAATTGAACAGTTGTCTGTTCGGTATCTGAAATGAATTAAAGCTCTGCCAAAATTTATTGAAATTAATTGGCAGCCTATTTATTAGTGCGATCCTTAAGAAAAAGCCTATATTTGGTAAAAAAAATAGATCGTGTGAGTCGAGTTTATTTAATTGGGCCCCGGGGAGGGGGGGGGGGGGCCCCCCAAACCGGGGGGGGCCCCTTTTAAAAAAATTTTAAAAGGGGGGAAGGGGGGGGGGGGGGGGGGGGGGGGGGGGGGGGGGGGAGAAAGGGGGGTAAAAAAAAAAAAAAAATGTTTGATGTCTTCCGATATCTAAAAACACTCTGCTCATATTTATTTAAATTAATGGACAGACATTTTATGAGCTTCTTTAAAAGCTCTGAGGTTCGTTTTATGAATGAGAACTAAGAATTATCGCTAATAACTTAATTGAGCAAATAAGGACAGTGTCTATAGACCTATGTAGTGAGATAACATAAAAACTCTTAAAAATAAGAATGCAAGACGTTGTATTGATCTAGCTATTCGCGTTTCCTTAGCACAAATTGAGAAGCACAATATATAGCTAACAAGTAAGTTATATAGCGATACCTTTGAATAGTCTTTACCTTTGGGCAAAGTGAATAGGCCTTTATTTTTAATATTCTTTGGATTTATGTTGTATATGTTCTTTGAATAAATTTCATTTTTTAACTATCCAAATTATATTTAATCTTTGAGGAAATTTACTTTTATATCTGTACTTGCGTTTTTTTAATTAAAAATTGCAAAATATTTTAAAAATGTTTTTAAACATAAATTATATATATGCACGATAAACTGTCAAAAATGGCAGATACACACATGTGAAAAATAAATAATGGCTGCCGTCAAGTGCTGCTCTCTAGAGGGACTTGCTGGAGTTGTGGCAAGGGGGCGGCGGCCGCTCGCGGCAATCGCCCGGGTCGGTCTGTGAGTCAGTTCGTGTCAGAGTCAAGTGAACTTGTGCTGCTCAACATTTCGAATTAAATTGGACATTTGATTGGTGAGTAAATCATCTATTTTATTCTCACAAATATCTATGAAAATGATACATTAATTTAATACACTTATATATTTATATTAATGACTTTTAAATACTAATAAGCATCAAAGGGGTGTGTCACTTGTTCCTCACAAAATCCGTTTACACTTTCATTCATTTTCAAAACGAAGAAAATGAAATGTGATTTTTCTTTTAAAATGAACCAATCAATTTCTTTTATTAATTAAAATATAGTTTTATATATATAAAAAAATAGGCATTTATATAAATTTAAATCAAGTAATTAGATTAATTATTTATTCGTCATTGTAATAGGAAGCTGTATATTTGCTCGCTTTGATATTTATCGGATTAAATCACCTATTCTCATAATCCTTTAATGTGATGAACGAAACGAACGCCTGATTCGATTGGAGAGCAAATGGCGCCCGGGCGGCTTGAGCCTTTTCTCCTTCATCGACGCCTCATCCATCCATTACCTTATTAATTCGCCACTCTCTCTCTTTATATAC
The DNA here is from genome assembly GCA_023213315.1 of Euborellia annulipes. NCBI lineage: Eukaryota > Metazoa > Arthropoda > Insecta > Dermaptera > Anisolabididae > Euborellia > Euborellia annulipes. Next base: position 65,915 of record JAKCPI010011283.1, read on the forward strand.
ATAATTCACTACTTATTACGTGAGGAACTCACGCTAGTTATAATTCTAAACATGTTCATAATCAACCGGCATTTATTTTACAATACATCTAAAAAAATATAAAATTTATAAAAAAAAAAAAATCTTAATATTCACAACCTGTTTGGTTTTTTTAATACGTGAATAAAATAAATTTTGTTTAAAAAGATGTAACAAAATATATGTATTTTAGTTAAATTAGATTTTATCAATTCTTTTTTTTTTATTTTTACTTTTATTTTTTTAAAATTATTTTATTCACCTTTTTTATTTATTAAAAATTTTTTTTTTAACATTTATAAAAACCCCACTTCTTGTTTATGGGTCAGTCCAGCTGGACTTCAGCCAGAAATTGAATAGAGGATTAGATCATTAGCCATAAAAGAACTCTCAAGCAGGAAATACAAATCTGATAATTTTTTTTTTTAATAAAAAAACTCAAAATTATATATTTAATTTCCACATTTTGTTTCATTTTAATTCAACATTTATTTTATCCTCCATGTCAATAATTCTTAAATTAAAAAAAAATAAATAAAATGAATGGATAATTTATTTCTCTATACACCTTTATCTAATTTTAATAATGATATATAATTAAATATTTAGTCCTATTTTTTTGTAAGATTTCTAGGAATATATAGCTCGGGGCTAATGAAACAGGCACCATGTGTAGGCGGATCAATGCTAGACTCGTATTAACACTAATAAAAATAATGACGTCATGGGAATTGATGACGTCATGTCGGCTAATGGAACAGGAATGCCTAACCACCAGACTAGAGAAAAAATCCAGATTCTAAACCAAATGTCAAAAAACTTTAACTGTTTTACTTCCTGGATGGGTTGTATAAAAAAGATTCATCTCTATATTTATCTTCCGATAAATATATTTATATATCATGAAATGCTTTTAGAAGCTTAAATAGATTCAAGGCCGTACCGAAAAAGGTATACACATCTCTCAAAACTCCATCTTCACTTTCCTTTTAAACTTTTTTTTTAATCTATTTATCTATTCATAAATAACAGTTTTGTTCGAAATTCTTCTAACATTTTTTATTTAAACAAGTGATGAGAATTATTTTTTAATATTACGAAGAAGGCAATAGATTTATTATTTTTTTTAAATATTGATAAAAGGATGCATTTCTAAAACTACAGTAGTCTTGCTAAGCCGAACTTCGATACCCCGGCATACTTCGGCTAATCCGGCTTGAAAAGCCTCTTCTTTAGGATATTGCAGCAAAAAAAAGGGGGCAATTTAAGAATCATTACAGATTTTTTCAAGAGATAAACATTAAATTTTGCATTATATCGAATGTTTCGGGTAATCCGGCATTTAGAATCCAGCATAGGGCCGGTCGCGTTTAGGGCGACTGTAGTAATTTCTATAAAATAAAGAGTTCATATTCTCTCTTTAACTCCCCCCACCCCACTTCAAGCCATTAACTTGCAAAATTATAAAGCATTTTTTACGTAATTTTAAATATATTCAATTGCCTTAATTATTCATTAATTAATAATTTTTTTGTCGGTCCCGTTTAGGCCGGATTAGCAAGACTTTACTGTACTTAAAATACACTTAAGTAAATCATGTAATAAATTTTGAACTTTGCCCATAAAAGTTATGATCGAAAATTTTATTGATTATAAGCATTGATGATTTATGAACTCAAGAGATGACCAAAGTAGAATAAATTAGATACCATAAAATTTATGTGCACCATATTAATACAATTTAAAGATTTCCGCCATTTTTAATTCACATACTGACATGATCTACAGTTAGCTTATTTATTATACGTATATGAAAGTTGTCCTTTAAATTTTTTCAAAATTTTTTTCCTTTCCTTGCTCAAAACATCAGTTAGAGCGATATTATTAGGGGGGGGGGGGGTTACAGCGTTTTGGACTCATACGCGAATAAAGATTATAAATTTATCCTGATACATAGACTCAAATATTTAGTTCCACCTTGTGTGTTGAATTATTTCATTCAAATAGTAAAAGAAACAAGAATGAAATGTTGAAATACGTTTTTCTCTCACACGAGTATTTCATTAATTAAAAAGAAATTTTTACTAGAATGAAAATGAAAATTGTGTAATTTTATTTGATTTGTTCATTAACTTTTTTTCTGCGCTACTAGTCGTGTGTACGATAGCCAAGAGTATTTATAATATACGATTATCTCATCATTTATTGAAATTACAATTAGAAATATCAATAAAAAAAAATTTTATTTAGATATTTATTTTTGGCACAATTATTTTTATTTATCAACGTGTATTTTAGCATGCTAATTATCCCCTCTATTTACGCTAGTGATTAATTTCAAATGATTTACATGTTTCCTATATTTAAATTTTATATGAATTAAATTCTTTTAAAAAATGTGTTATATTTTTTATATAGATGGATAGAGGAGGTGGGGGGCCCGAAATTTTTTTCTCTAGGAAAGGCCGAGACGGGGGGAGCGGGAGCCCCCCGAGGCGAGGGGACGACCGCCTCCTCCAAATTCCCCCTCCGAATTCAAAATGGCATTAAATAATGAATGATTAAAATCATAATTTTAATATTTTTTTTTGTCCAAAGGGGAAGGGCAATTTTTCTTGCCCAAGAGGCAATCACTCCCTCCCTCTCTGGGACTGCTAGTGAGATCACTATAAAGAAAATTATAGAATCATATTCCATTTTATAGTGAAATATGGCCAGAGAGAAATTTTCTTCAATAATTAGCCAAATTTGCATTTTAGAAATACTATCAGATATCACTCGGTTTTTGAGGTACTATTAAGCGTTTCCTCATTTATGTCTGTCACATCTCTCTGAATTCTCAATTACTAAAACAAGTAGCTATTAACACCCCTCTAAATTTTAAGAGCAAACTTGCTAAAAAATGACTTAAATAAAATTCTTCGCGAGCAATACAAATACAAATGTTATGTCATTTCTTAAAAAATACTTAAAATTATTAAATAGTTTATATATAAATTATGTGTAATTTGAATATTGTCAGCATCACTGGTTTTTCCGTTATATCATTTTTTGAAATTAAAAAGCTTATATCGAAATATTTTTATAAAACAATCTTCAAAAATTTTGCATTCTAACGGTCGTTTGGTTGTTCTATATTTTCTTTTTTTCTTCTCAAGCATATTATCTTGATTAGATCCTTTTTACGTCAGCTCTAGACATTAATATTAATGATTGCAATTGGTTGATGAGAAGAACGTACCATACGTACCATGAAAAAAAGCATAGCTATTAAAATTTGTTTATTTATAGTTTAAACGTTTTGATCTTTATATTTCGTTCTTTACGACAAAACTATTAAAGTCAACACTTGGGAAATGTTTGTCCTTACGCGCTCTACTTTTTCATTTATCTAAAAATTTGCAGTTGTGTATAGGACCGAAATTTTAGACCCATATTTTATGAGTTCTTCAAAATTCGTATTATTTTTATTTATTTAAACATGTGCATAAAGCAGGTTGCCCCTCATAGTGTACCCAATAAATTTGACATAAATCACTTATATCAACTTATAAATTTTGCAATCAAAAAATTTGCCTTTTCTCTATTGAAAGAATAGAATGAATAAATTTAGCCCCCGGGCCATAAGCAAAACAAAACAGTTTCAGCTTAATTGGTTCATTATTTTTTTTTTTCTCCAGTCATGAACAACAGACAAGAAAATGCGCATTTGTTTTCTTTAACTATCAAACGCTAAAATATCAAGGAAACAATTTTTTTTTTTTGTACTGCAATGTTAAAAATTTAATTAATAAGACAAACAAATGTTATTTAAATATTTTTTTGGACATTTCACATCACAATATATCGTGCATTTGTATTTAGTATATTCCGAGTTCTTCAGCTGGTTCTAACAAATAAATGCCCAAACGAACGAAGTCTTATCTTTAATCCATATCTTTTATCAAAAAGGATATAAAGCTTTTCTGTACCTTTTCAATATGTTCACTTTAAGAGTCACTATTATGTAATACTGTAGATATATTCTGGAGAGCTAATGACCTTGCCACTTGGATCTGATAGTCTTTGACTTGTAGCTATACCATTTACTTAAATCTAGAAAATGGAAAATGAAATTGTTTTATTCAATAGGCCTATTTAAAGAAAAACATTGTTTTAGAGAGATTAAATTTCAAGAGACAATTGAAGGGGTCGGGGCAGATAGTGCTAATCCACAAAATATATGGTTAGATACGTAGAGCTTATAGCTGATAGTTCAATCAGGATAAGTAAACACGAAAAGAAAAATCAGCAGCTAGCTGTATTTCATTTTTTTATTCCCAACATGTTTTCGTTTCGACCCCGGACTGAGGATGATCCCAACCTGGATCAAAACGTCAACGTGATGGGAATAAAAAATGAAATACAACTAACTAGCTGCTGATTTTTCTTTTCATGTTTACTTATCCAAATATATAGTTGAGATATTTCAATTTTAAACTTTGAAAACAAACATAACACCAATAGGAAGTTTTTTTGCTACTGCCAGGGCACTCACATTCCAATATCAGGCTGAGAAACATTGTACAAATGGTTCAGATCTTTACACAATTGATGGTTCTGAAAAGTCGGGTTTTTCATTATTGTCTGTTAGCATCTGCAGATGACCCCTTCAATTGATATTAAAAGACATGCTACACTAAGGGTTGAGAAAGATGAGACTAATAAAATTTAATTCGAAACATCTATTTTATTTAGTAAAGTTTATATTTTTGATAAACTTTAATACTAGGTCAATTTTACTGTTTTAAAATATTCAAAATTGAATGGAATTTCAATTAAAGAACTTGGTCTTCACGAAAGTTCGGACTCTCCAACCATTTTGGCACGCATTCCTCAAGTATGAGCATGTTAGTAAATAATTGGGGTTTTGAAAAGAATTGATCCATGGAGGGTGGCTTAACCCAGACTAGGTCTGGGGTAACCAAGGGGTCGATGTCCCTTTCCAGACGAAGCCACCTGTGTGCCAGGGGCGGGAGGTACCTGTTCACTATATCAAGTGCCTACTCACAATAACTTGTTCCAATTTTCAAACACACATTCTCTTTTTATAATAATACCATCTTCAAAAAAATAATATTCAAACATCTTTTTGTCACACAATTACAATTTAGAAATTTGTTCAAACTCTTTTATAAAAGAGAAAACTTTCCAAATATTTTCTTTATTTACTTTCTCGATAATCGAGCAGAAACTTTACTTATACAGTGGCATTTATCAATCTAAATATTTGACATTTGTATTTATTTATTCAATAAAACATAATATTTATATTAAAATTGGCTTATTCATTTTCTGTTTATAAAAACTCGAAAAAATTATTGAAAGGAAACTTATATACTTATATTTCGTTTATTTTCATTTCTTTACTCTCAATTAACTAACTTTAATTGAAACAATAACAAGTCTTTTATCCTTTAATTAAGAGTACTTGAGATCTGATTATTCCTTTGATCTAACTAACAAGATCGAGGTTGGTAGCTGTAGCTTTCCACCCTCTCCCTAATAGCACCATTTAATACGAATATTAAAATAACAGTTAAAATAAATAAAATTGTATAGCCCTATTTAAAATTTGTTTAATGTATGTCTATAGTTATAGAGAAATAAAAAAAATTGAGCTTTTTTTTTTATTTTATATGATAATAAAACTTAATATAAAATAAAAATATATTAATCTTTAAATCAATTGACCTATTTAAAGAACTGTTATTTTGACTTAAAAGCAGTCCTTTCGAGGAGTAAAATTTAATATCTTCAACTGGATTAAATTAAAGTATAATTTGTTAATATTACTTTTATTATTAAAATAAGTATAATAATGAGGAAATAAAAAGAGCTATAAAATCTGCATCCTATAAGTGACCAATTTAGCCCTCGGGCTTGGTGTAGTTGGTAGAGCGCCTACCTTGTATACCAAGGGTCGAGGTTTCGAATCCCAGGCAGTCCGATGATTTTATTTAAGCCATTTGGCTACCAAATGGCTTAAATAAAAATGGCTGGACCCCAAATAGATATATTCATTAATAACGATTATCGTATAAAGACTTATATGGCCTAAGTTTTTTTATTTTTTATTTAAGGTCTTTTTTGGCAACGGAGGCCATTTAGACCCCGTCTCTATTTATTTGAATTTATTGGTAGCTAATTAAATTGAAATAAATTGTCGCATGAGAAGGGATGCGAACCCGCAATCCTTGGTACAGAAGGCCAGCACGCTAACCCCTACACCAGGGCCCGAGGGCATGGCCTAAGTTGCGAAAAGACTGTGTGGATGTGTGTGTGAATAGGAAAAAAGTGCGAGTGTTTTTTTATTTAAAAAAAAAGTGACCAATTTAATTTTTTACCTTGCGGTAAAGATTTTTTACCTTATCTAGAGATAAAGATCTCGCTTCAGCTTCTCATTGTGAGCTACAAATTTATTAAAATTAAATTGGCAACCAAATTAGGAACGTAAAAGCCTTACGTAGGCGAGAAACAAAAACAAAAAATCTTTTTATTCTTGACAAACTTGGGAATTTTAAGCTGGACTATATCATCGATCCGTGAAAGCCCAAATAGTAAAAACAAAAAGTGACTCAGATGCGTAAATCCGGTGTTGCTAATATATTTATAATTATTTTAAACAGATGTGACCAACAAAATAACTGCTTCAATATACGATGTTCAATTCTATGACATCTGTCATAATTCTTTTTTAATGAAATTTGATTAATTAAACAAAAATGCTCAAAAAGAATTAAAAAATTAGCAACTTTTTATAAAGTGATTTGACCCCATTTATTATAATTTGAAAAGAGGTCAAACAATTGAATACTCTATATGTTAGTTCCTTAAAGAAATTTCAACACACTTAACAATAAATTACTATTTCCGGCTGCTAAATTACTACATTGAGTTGATGGTTCCATGATGGAGATTCAAGAAAATTAGATTTATATAGGAATTAATATATTTGATTGTTTTTCGTATGATTCCCTAATGAGTATAAAAGATCATGATGCAAAAAAAATGTTCATTTTATTTTGTATCTTTAAATTTCCATTTTATTTGTTATTCTAATTCTGACCTCATTTTGATCGACGAAAGAGAATTTAAAATGTTTATTTACCTTCTCTTCTTAATTAAAGATGTTTCATATACAATTAAATTTTTTAATTTATGCCTCTTGCCTATTAATTTAATAGTGATATAATAAGTGAGAGCAATCAAATTGGGATCAAAATGAAAATAGTATTTTTAGAACCTCCAATACTTTTCATTTAGCTTTCTAACAAAAAATTCAAAACCGGATGATTTCATTATAGCCTTTAATATTAATAAGTTTTTTATATAAATAAATGCTCATTAAGAAATTCAAAATTCATTCAAAATTTATAATAAAGTTGTGAATTTAACATAAATACACGATTCTCATGAGAGTTAGATAAAAAATAATATTTTTCTCTATTGCATAAGGAAAAAATCTGGTGTGACTGGCGCACAGCACACAACTTTCTCTTACCTTCGGTAATCGAAAGTTGTGTACTGTGCTTGTCACACCAGATTTTTGTGTCGACATGTATTTAGTTCCCGGCAGTAGGGAATATTTGAATTCAGATGTCAAAATTATAAACATGGGAAAATATTTATATTTTGTAACCATGGCAACCATTTCTCCTATCTTTCCTATGAAGCACAAGAGTAAAGTGTGCTTCAAACAATTTTGAGAGCAAAACGCGAATATACATTTGAAAGAGCATCTAAAAAATAATTGATTTTTGAATTTTAATCAAAATCGTTAGAGCGAATTTTGAGAAAATCGAAAAAAACTGAAAAAGTACATCAGTAAAGTACTAGTATTCTTTGGCCGATTTTGATTAAAAGCTTATTTTTCCGGTCCCGGGAGGTATTTAACTTAAATATAAAATTTCAACCTCCTAGCTCAATTCCTTCATGCTTAAAATTGAACACACACACACCCACCCACACACACACACACACAGACCATGTCGCGAAAACCACTTTTTTGGATTCAGGGGACCTCAAAACGTGAAGATCCATCAAAATCTCGACATCGAATTTTTGACATGAATCCAATACTTTCTCTCTACACTGTAAAAAAAATTTCGATGATTTTACAATTTTTTTTGTTGTAAGCAAATTTCAAGACCAATAGATACTAAATTTACTATACAGTTGAATTATATTTTTACAAAACTCTTTGCAAAAATCGTTTACAAATGTGTGGTAATTTTACTAATATTTAGCAATTTTCGAGTCCAAATGTCTGGTAATTTTACCAATATTTAGCAATTTCGAGTCCAAATTTGATAATTTTACTAATATTTAGCAATTTTACAATCCAAATGTCTGGTAATTTTACAAATATTTAGCAATTTTACAATCCAAATGTTTGTAATTTTACTAATATTTAGAAAAAAGAAAAAAAATTTACGACTGGACCCATAGGTTATTGACCTTTAGGGGACGTCTCTACCTGAATGGAGTGAAATAAATATTTTTATTTAATGAAAAATTCCTCCAGGATTTGAACACTAACCTTTTTTCTAGAAGTCTGCTGCCTAGTTCATTTGACCATCGAATCACCTGTTAACTAATGATCTATCTCTGCTATTTGGCATTCAAGTATGACCTCATCGTCAACTATTTTTACTAAATAATAAAATAAAAAATAAACTTAAAGTTATCATAATATTATTATTTTTTGTATTATTATAACTTAAATAAATCCTTATAGTGCCAAAAATGTCTTTATTAAGAAAGCTAAAAAGCAGTCGAAACAAAGTCGGCCATGTTGGCCGTCTCAGAGAGACTTAAAAGGAAAATTACAATACCCTTGTATTGTAAAATTAGAAACCTTTTTGTAAAATTACAAACCCTTTTCTAAAATTACAAACCGTGTTCTAAAATTACAATGCCGTTGTATTGTAAAATTAGAAATCGTATGGTAAAATTACAATATTTACTCTAATTTTCCAAGAGAATTGTAATTTTAAAATGTTTTTTGGCTGTAAAAATTTTTTGAATGCATAGATTTGTAAATTTAGTATACAAATGTATGGTAGTTATCATTTACAAGGAAAATTTGTAAATTTACTATACTAAAACATACTAAAATTAAAATTTTTTTTTAAAGTGTATATATATATATTACATATATACATAGGTAAGAGAAAGTAAAAACTAACAAATTCTTTCCTTTTTGGTTTAATTACTGACCGTACTTTATTCAATCTTAGCATAATAAATGGTATACATTTTTTGATGAATAAACAACATCTAAGTTGTTTAAAGTATTTAGATAATATTTTGACTTAGGATAGCTATTTGTAAAGAGACAACCAGAAATTCTGGCAGACGTAAAGCCAAAAAAAAAAAAAATGCAGAAAAAAAACTGGAGGCAAAATTTTTTTTCAACTCCCACGATTTACAGATTCCATATTTTATAGATTTTGAAAAAAAAATATCATATCTTTGGGGATTTTAAAGTATTACCTAAATATTTTAGTCAAATAGGAAGAATGAATGAGCTAGCAGCTAGTTATATTTCAATTTATTAATAAACCAGGGCCGACATTTCGGTTCCATCAAGGGCGGTCCTAGCCTTACATTTGGGGGGGGGGGTCACTGTTTTTTTTTTTTTTTTTTAATAGTATAAATAAATGGGCCTGGACCCCAATAAATATATATTAATCAAATATGAGTATCGTTTAAGTCTTAAATGGCCTAAGTTGTCGAAAAGATTGTGTGAATGGGAGAGTGAGTGGGAAAAAAGTGTGTTAAAAAAAAAAAAGATTTTGGGGGGGTCACGACCCCCTTGACCCCCCCTCTGGGACCGCCCTTGGGTTCGATATGTGAAACTAAATATATGCTGACACGAAAAATCTGGTGTGACAAGTACAGAACACTACTTTCGATTACCGAAGGTAAGACAAAGTTATGTCCCCATGACCTCCCGTGATTGGAACAAGCTCCCTGCGTCTATCTTCCCCAAAACCTTCAATCTTCAGACTTTCAAGTCTAACCTCAACAGGCATCTTCTCAGTTCCCGCAGTTGAGTTTCCCCTTTATGCTTCTCCTTTTGTTTTTATTTTCTTCCTGGCTGCATGTGACTATTGGTCATTATAGGTCTTCGGACCTTATGCACCCATTCCAAAAAAAAAAAAAAAAATGTGCTATGTGACAGTCACACCAGATTTTTTCTTTATTTTTGGCTTATTACTCTCATAATTTAAAATGATCTTTTTTTTATTTATTTAACCCTTATTTATAAAATAAAAAAATAAAATAAATAAATAAAGTCTAAAAACAAAAGAATTCTTCATATTCAACAAAAACTTCTTTGTTAACAAGAGAAACCACAACTAGAATCTAAATTATAATAATTGAACTCAGCCAGGCGCGACTTACAAACCGATTTAACCGTCTCCTTGCTAAAAAATCTGAGTAATTGATTTTAAACAAAATCGTTGGAGCGAATTTTGAGAAAATCGAAAAGCTTATTTTCACGCCTTAGGGGGGTGCCTAACTTAAATATAAAATTTCAAGCTCCTAGCTCTATTCCTTCATGCTTTAAATTGAACCCAGACAGACAGATCATGTCGCGAAAACCACTTTTTTGGATTCAGGGGACCTCAAAACGTGTATTTCCATCAAAATATTGACATCGAATTTTTGACATGAATCCAATACCTTCTCTTTATGTTAACATATTGTAGTGTTTGACATTTTATATTTAATATATAGAGGTACGAGAAAGTAAAATATCATTTTTTTTTTTTAAATTTGTTTTTCAAAATATCATAATTTCTCTTGTATTGTATATTTTGAGTTTTCATTTATAAGTATCCTCCCCTCTGGATATGGCCCTGTTGCATGGATAACAGTTTTTTCATTTTAATTATTTCTAAGAGTTGAGGGAAATTGGCTCCCTTAGCTGGTAGATCTGTCCTCCATTAACTAAGTGCTTATATATACTACATATATGTCGACGAATATAAAAAAAAAACCTAGGAAGACTTGTCCTGCTCACGAAATGGAATGGCGTCGGCAATGCGGCTCCGGCATCGATCGGTAGGACCGAGCAACAGCCGCCATCGCCATAGCCATCGTTCGTTCATCAGTCCGTCGCCCAGCCAGATTCTCTCTCTTCTCTCACTCAACTCATTCATCAAATGCAACTGCTAATTATAGCCTTGACCAATCCTCCGTCTCGACTTGAGAGATTAGATAACTCTCATCTCTACTCTCTTATTCTCTTCACTATATTGCCCTTTCTCTTTCTTTAAGTGAAATCACACAATTCTCTTCTCATCTTCATTTGAAAAAAATTTGGTGTGAACTTTCTCGTAAGGTTATTTAATTTCACGCCGTCTAGTTAATGAATCTAATAACAACTATCTAAAATGGGTTTCGTATTTGCTAATCCCCCCCCCCCCCAGGAAATATTTAAAAAAAAAAAACTCATGTTTTTCATGAATTTGTTTCTTTCGGCTTTGAGTCCATATAGACCCCGTCACTATTTGTCAGACACTAACTTTAGATCAAAACACCAGCATAAAAAATATTTTTGTTAATTATTACTTGCTCTTACACTATATATATTAAATATATATAGAGAGAAAGTTTTGCGATTCAGTCAAAAATTCGATGTCGAGATTTTGATGGATATTTATTGATTACCTCTGATTGTGAGTCCAAAAAAGTGGGTCCCGCAAATTGGTCTGTGTGTGTCTGTCTGGACATTATTCATCATGAAGGAAATGAGCTACGAGGTTGAAATTTTATATTTTAGTAATGCACCCTCCTGAAAATAAGCTTTTAAACAAAATCGGCCAAATGGTACTAGTACTTTACTGATGTACTTTGTCAGTTTTTTTTTCCATTTTCTCAAATTCTCTTTAAAAAGTATAGCAGTAAAATTTTTTGAAATACACTACCAATGTAGTAGTTCAAGATTTTTCAAATTTTTCGACCCTTCCTTCCATAGAGCCAATGTTAAATCCCTATGGGAATTTACATGTAAATTTCGATTCAAAAGGTGGTCCCCCTTTAGAACTTTTTACACATTTTAGAAAGTTTTTTCCAATTATGAAATTTTGTATTTATTTAGGATTCTCTATTGTATTTCTATATAAAATATCCAAGTAGGCTATGAGATTAAAATTTTGAAAAATAATCATAGTTTATTTCAGTGAATGTTTAAAACTTTTTACTTATGAAATGCAAGTGGTCAAGTTAACTAAGGTGCTATGGGAAATTAAATATATCTCCACACAAAAAATCTGGTGTGACAAGCACGCTCTACCCTTCGGTAAGAGAAAGTTGTGTGCTGTGTGCCAGTCACACGATATTTTTTTCTAAACAATCAATATTTTTGAATTATCTTAGCAAACCATTAAACAAAATGAAAATGAATTAATACAACAACACTCTCTATCTCAGTGAAGTTGTTTACTTTTTTTTTTTAGCAACGGAAGTGAACTTTATTGAATCCTGCTCGGGAGTTGAACTCAAATTCCCCTTTTTCCCACTCCATTCATCCATCAATTGCGTGTTGCCTGGGATCCAAATCTAACAGTAGCAGTTGTAGTAGTAATACTAGTCTAGTCCTAATTTTCCAACTGGCTGAGTTTTTTTATGAAAATTATATACATATAAACCTGAGTTGAATGAAGGTCTAAATAATTTAAATTTCAAAGGCTTACGTATTTCTTTAAAACTATTTATTTTATCAACCTACTTAAATTGGTAGAGAGTGATTTAATAAGGGCATTTATAATTAACCTTTATTTACTAGCTATTTAACTAATTATTTAAATTAATTTTACTTGAATTTTTTATTTATTTATTTTTTTTATTAAAATTTATTGAATATGTTTCGTCAAGAATTTCCGCTGACTTGAATTTCAAGAATTTCCGCTGTCTTGAATTGTTTTAAATTTAATTTTGGAATCTTGAGTCATTAATGAAATTTTTCACTAAAAATGCTCGTTTTTTTCTTTGCCTTTAATATTAAATTGTCAACTTTCTCTCGTATATTATATTCTCCTATTGTTATTTGTTCATTTTTTCTTATATAATATTATCAGAAGCAAGTTTCTACCAGTAAAATCTTTTTATTTTATTTTTACTAACAATTGTAAGTGTCGCGGGAGCGACTCGACACCGAGCAAGGAAATCGTTGCGAATAGATACCGAACTATGTATGTTTACTCTCTTGAATGCATAATATGGGATAACGTAATATTTAATTTAAAAAAAAAATGATTAAATATTGAAATGTAATATTTCACAAAATGAAGTGAAATTTCAACCAAAAACACCGGAATGCAAAAGGGCGCCTCGCATTATTTTTGCCCAGAGTCGAAGTGAAATAAAAAAAAAATGCGCCTCGCTTTTCTGATTTATATAAAAGCGAGGATATATGAAACAAATAAAATTCTGTAGAGGTTTTATTTAAGTGAAAATATTTCCTCGCTTTTATATAAATCAGAAAAGGGAGGAGCATTTTTTGATTTCACCTTGACTCTAGGCATAAATAATGCGAGGCGCCCTTTTTTGCATCTCCGATGTTTTTGGTTGAGATATATAGTTTTATATAGACCTATACCTATAGTCTACCATATTTGGTTAAATATCTACTACAATTAACTTCCCAACCTTATATACAAAACTTTACCAGTATATAAAAAATAAGTTTGATTTCTTTTAATTTTTAGCATTTTTTTTTCTCCAAGGCCTTTGAATAATAAATTTTAATTAAACAACTTATTGATTTTCTAAAAATAAAACATTATATTTTCAAGATTTTTATGCTAATCTCGTTATGTGATAATTTAATTTATTTTAATTAATATAATTACCAAATATGGAAATTTTTATACCACAATTTATATTCTTGAAAATTTTTCTGTGATAGCTAACAGAGATTTTGCTCAGTTGTAAATATAAAAAGTTTTATTTTAGTAAAATTCATTACTATTTGGGTGTTATGTGGCACCCGAGCACCCGAGGCGTCTCATTTATTTGAATTATGATATTTTATCTTATTTATTGTCTAATTGTTATGAAATTTGGAATTACAAATATTGTTTATCAAATTCCTTTAAAATGCATTATCTCTCGAAAGTTGAAATACACTTTTGAGTCTAGAACGTCTCCTGTCATAAATAGGCTATAGTGTAGGTTAGTTTTATTTCCAGATCATCAATTTTTACTTTCTCGTACCCTATATATGAAATATATAGAGAGAAAGTTTTTAAATTTAATTATTGAGTACCAATAGGTTTAACTTGATTAGGGGATGGCACGAGGGCTGTATGACTGCCAGGCAAGTCCTTATTTTCTCTCTGTTTCCTTTGAATAATTATTACTACAGTTTTCCGAGGAATATTTTTTTTAAATATAATAAATTTAATATTTATTCATCAATATAAATATTTAAATAAAAAAAGCAAGCAATTATATTTACTCTTATTAAATATAAATAGATATTCTTATTAAATATAAATAGATATACCTGATTCTTTTATTGATTTATTTGTTCATTGCATATTTCAAGATTTTTTTTTATTCTGTAAATCTTAACTTCATCCTCATTTTGAAATAAATTTGTGATAGAAACTCCGTTATGTTCCAGAGACGGCGCAATGGCGTCGGAGGCAGTTGAGGCTGCGCCGCCTGCAGCCAATGGAGATCTGCACACCGAAGAAGACGAGAAGGCGAAGATGCGCCCTGCAGACATCGACGCGGTCAGTCAACCGCCCACTCCTCTCACTTCGATTCCATTGTCTTCTTCTTCCTTAGAATAATAAAAAAAAAAAATCTTTTGACAAACATCGACCATTTGTCTCAAAATTGACATTTAAATCCTCGTTTTTCTAATTCGGTTGTTGGAAAATTTACAGTTGACTCGTCGTTAAGAAAGGTCAAATTTTATATTAACTGAATAGGATCAAATCATGTAATCGATTTTTATTTTCCATGTTTAAACTTGATTTTAATATGAAACACCTCTAGCTCGCTGATTTTTCGGCAAGGATACAGGGAGAAAAAACAAAATCAAAAGTTTTTTTCAATTTTTCCAAATCTTAGCTCTTATCTTTTCTTATCTTATCTTATATTATTAAACGAGCAACGTACGTTTGTTTATATGTAAGCACATCAGTTCTCGAAAACGGCTCTAACGATTTTTTTCAAATTTTAAATATATACTATTTTCGGTACCAATATGAAATTAAGCTGTCTTGTATTTGAGAAAATTCGGGTACTAGTACTTTACTGATGTACTTTTTTAGTTTTTTACAATTTCCTCGAAACTTACTTTAAAAATTTCTTTCAAATTTTAAATATTACCTATTTCCAGTATAGAAAACAAATTGCGCTAGGTCTTGTCTTCGGGAACCAATATGAAATTAAGCTAAGTCTCGTGTTTGAGAAAATTCGGGTTCTAGTACTTTACTAACGTACTTTTTTCCAAATTTCTCGAAATTCGCTTTAAAGATTTCTTTCAAATTTTAGATATTTCCTATGTCTGCTATACAAATCAAATTGCACTAGATCTCGTCTTTGGAAAACCTGAATTACTAGTACTTTACTGATGTACTTTTTTAGTTTTTTCCAATTTTATAAAAAAACAAAAAAAAAAAAAAACGGCCGACTTAATTAATCCTGATATTTCAAAAGCGCAATGGCTTCTCTTGAGAGGAAACTGAAAAAATCATAAGGTTAACAATAGAATTTTTACAGTAGTTTTACATTTTAATATAAGGACAATATTGTTAATTAATGTAAAATTACTGTAAAAATACTATTGTTAACTTTATGATTTTTTCAATTTCCTCTCAAGAAGAAAAGCCATTGTACTTTTGAAATATCAAGATTAAAACTCATTTAGAAAAATTATAAAAAAATTTGTGTGTGTGTTTTTCCTCCCTGCATCTTTGCCGAAAAATCAGCGTGCTGTTTTAGGGTTTTTTTCAAACTTAAGTTTTAAAATATTTTAGCCGGTGACCCATGGCTCAAAGAGAAGACATACCTTCTCGTGCCCCCTCTCATATGAATGGTGCCCAAGAAAACAAAATCTCATATCCCAAAATAATTTTATATAAAAGGTTTGTCTCAGTATCGTTCTTTGGGTGAATTTTAGAAACTACAGGCTATTTATAACAAAAACCCGCAATCGGTAAAAATAAATTAATTTTCCTCAATTTTATAATATTAAAATGACAATGAGTACTGGTGAATTTTATCAAATGTTTTAAGGTGCGCGTCTCGAAAAACCGTTAAAGCACGATTGACTCGAGGCGGCCCGAGGTGGCGTTAGTGTTCCCCTATTGGTAGGGATGAAACGATACCACTGAGGTATCGATACTTTTACTCGATACTGGTATCGGTCCCAATGTATCGAGTACCTACTCGGTATCGAATGAAAAGTATCGATACTTACTCGTATCGGTCAATTTTTTTGTACAATTAAAGATAAGCAAAAACAGCAGTAAGTACGGATATTATCAAGATTCGCAGGAACTTTGCAGCCAGGAGATTAAATAAAAATCTTTTATTTAATTTCTATTTGCTGACGTTTCGGTCGCCAATCACGACCTTCATCATCGGAGGCCTCCGATTAGCAAGTAAATGATAATATTTTTGTACATATCAAAGTAAAAAGAAATTGTATATTTAATCGCAATGAATATTAAAATACCTAAGATCGTGTATAATTGACAGAAAATAGAAATCAAATCAAATAATTTTTTATTTAATCTCCTTACTGGAAAGTCTCTGCGAATCTTGATTAAATCTTCCCAGCCATAAAACATCAAGTTTTTGAAAAAAAAAAAACAAAAACAATTACGACTAAGGAAAACATTTAGTTTTAAAGGTACTACCCAAAAATAATAATTTTTCAAGATGTTTCCCTGTTAAACACTCCAATAATAAAAATTAAAATACAGTGGGACAAACCATTCCACTTATTTCTATTGTAAATAAGAACAAATATGCGTAAATGTTCTTCCGACTTAACTAATCATCGCGTACGTGGACCGAGTATCGATACGAGTATTTTTGACCGATACTTACTTGGTTCTCGATTCCAAAGTATCGATTCCAAAAGTACTTGGTATCGAAAGAAAAGTATCGAGTAAGTAATTGTATTTACTCGTATCGTTTCATCCCTACCTATTGGAATACACGTAACTTGTTCCATTTAATTCTAGACTTTCCAGCTAATTAATTAAAGGCAAAAAATTAATTATTTTTTAACACACTACTAATTTAATTATCTACAACTTATAGAGCTCCTTTTTTTTAAAAATATCTTTTATTTAATGCGATTAATCTAAAAAAATTTTTTTTTTTTTTTCGAAAATCAAAAAAAGAGCTTCTATTATTTGTAGATATTTTAAATAGCTTTAATTTAAAAAAAAATTTGAGGTCGATAGCTTCAAAATTGTGGCAGAGGAAAGTCCCAAAATTAGCACCCCGAGACGCGCACCTTAAGGCAATGCTATTATCTTTTCCCTCAGTTTTCAGCTCCCCTTAAAGAAATAATAACAGATAACACGTTATCTTATTTTAATGTTACTTCTCACTCTTAAAAAAAGATACAAAGTTAGTTTATATAGTGTACATTCATGTAGATTATCCATTATGTTCTTTAAAAAACAAATATTAGTTTTGACATATCGCTTAACGTTTTTGTTTCTTGTTCTTAATCTGGAAACAAGAGAATATGGAGGTTCATTAGAGGATGAATGTTTTATTGTTGATTTAGATTGATTTAAGGGCGGGAATAGGAACATTTTCAGAATCCCTACTCTGTAAATTTTCATAAATAAAAAAAGAACTAATTTTCAATTTTATTAATAGTAGTAATCTTAAGTTATTTCTTTTAAAAAGTTTTCGTCATTAAAAAAAAAAATCTAGAACAATTGCTTATTTATTTATAATATAAAAAAATTTGAGATAACATGGGAACATTTTTTTTTTATTAAAGTCATTTATCATTTTTGTTTTAAAAATTCCATTTGAAAATTTTTTTATCAAAAAAGAAATGACAGATTGCTCACTTCTACTCCATAAAAATACATTACTTAAATATTTTTTTTTTTACTAACTAACACTTGAACAGTTTTAATTTTAAAATTCTGGTAGACCAACTATACCTCTAAAGATGTTTTTTTTTTTTTTTTTTTAATTTGCAAATTTCAAACAAAAACAAAGTCCAGGTGAGAAAAGAAAAGTTTAGATTGCAACAAAGTCATATTTCATGACGTTAATTATAGATCATAAACAAAAAAATATTCGCATATTTTTTTTATCTTAAGACAAGCCAAAATTTATTTTTAATAAGAAAAAGGATCAGATTACTTTTTCTCGTTTCGATTAACAAAGAAAAAAGATCTTTTGATCAAACGCTGATTCTAATAAAGTCAAGTACAAGAAACAAGTGTGCTGGGACGTTAGAATTAAGGTTATGGAGAAAAAATAACCAGCGACTGCTTTCCAAGTTAAAATAATTTATTTACAGATATTTCAGTATGCCTAACGCAAACCATCCTCAGTGCATAAAAAAAATTATACGATTGTGGAGCGTTTTACAAACTTATAAAATGCATGAGAAGCCATTCTATATATGTTATAAGCAAGTCACTGAGGGAAAAATAGTATCTATATACACATATACATTATAGAATGGCTTCTCATGCATTTTATAAGTTTGTAAAACGCTCCACAATCGTATAATTTGATACACTGAGGATGGTTTGCTTTAGGCATACCGAAATATCTGCAAATAAATTATTTTATGTGGAAAGCAGTCGCTGGTTGTTTCTTCTCCATAACCCTAATAGAGTAAATATTATTATATTATAATTACTCCCTTTACTATACCCAGGGCCCTAGACAGATTTGACGGGCCCCGGGCCTACTTAATAATACGCCCCCCCCCCCCTACTAACTACAGAATTTATCTTCTCACAACATCTTATTTCTACATTAACCTCTTAAACAATATCAATAATAAGAATTCTTTTTCAGGATATGCGTGAAATGGAACGTCGTAAACGTGTCGAGGCAATCATGAATTCACGAATGTTTCGAGAAGAATTAGAACGCATCATCGAAACTCAACTGAGGGATGGAGGTGGAGGAGCAGCAGGACTTCTTCAACAACTTTCAGACATGATGGGAGTACAGCCAGGAAGATTGCAATCTGCCAGTCTTTTTAGAGGTCGCTCACCTTTTTCAATTATTATTTACTTATAACTGAATCCCTGTCATAATAATTAAGTCTAATTAAATAAAATTAACATGTCATATCTACGCTAATATGTCCTATTTGATATATATTTATAAAATGTCACTTGATTAATCAATTTTTGAAAACCATTAAATTCACAAGTTTTTTTTTTTTATAAATTTTATTATCAGTTCTTTTTATTAAAAGTTAGTTAAATATTTTGGAGTTAAGGCTTTCACAATTGTTATCATTAATAAAAGAATTTGATTTTCGCTTTATGGTTTATTTGTAAAAATGACAACGTTTCGGCCACTCATTCTGTGGCCTTCTTCAGGTACAATTCTACCTGAACACAAATGTACCTGAAGAAGATCACAGAATGAGTGTCCGAAACGTTGTCATTTTTACAAATAAATCACGGTTAAACAGAAAATCAAATTCTTTTATTAATATATGTAGTATATTTGTTTAAAAAAATGAATAATTCAAATTAACTATTTTATTTCTTTGATAGTAATATTAAATTAATTTTTCAATTTCCATAATATATATAATTACTATTATAATTACTCAAATAAAAAAAGAACATAAATCTTTCCCCTTCGTCTCTTTCCAAATATTTTTCATTCCATAAAAGGAATTCATCAAAAGCAAACTTTAAATTTTTAATATTTTAAATGGAAATATATTGACATTTTCTATTGATTTTACTATTTCCTCAGTAAATTTCGTGCTCTCTCTTTCATTTACTTCTCTCCCTCTATCCCTCTTCTCAACGGTCATTGCCCTTTTCTTTTCTCGTACCGGTTTTAGTTAATGGGCGGGGTCCAAGGGCACAAAAGGTGCATTAACCCATTCAATTCTCTTTAGGTCAACATTTACTTTGTTTGATACCTAACCATAATAATGATTACCTAGGAATGTTAAACATTTAACTGTAACCCATTTATGCTAAAAGTTTATATTAGATAATCAATTCATTGATAGTTTATATTTAATTAAGGTGTAATTTATTTATTATTTTAACAAGGAGTAAAGAAGGCAATTCCTTATCCAAAGTATTCAAAATAATAAAAAATTTTTAATACCGATGTAAAAATGTGTCCTATTCTGCAATTGAGATAACTGGAGTCTTTTCTTTCAAAGATATAAATCAACTTCTTGATTAACTGTTATTATTTACTGATACTCTTTTACATTAACAATATCAAATATCAATACAAGTTGTTTGAAATAAAAATAGCTGATAAGACCCCTCAAAACCATCATTGTCTAAAGACATTTTTTTAAAGACTTGAATTAGTATTGAGAAATAATTTAACTATTTACCTTAACAAAGAATAATTTGAGAATCTTTGAGGATTTTTTCAAATATTAATAGAATTAAATAAATATTGAAATTAATAATGATGAAACAAAATGTAAAATTGATTAAAAAAAAATTATTAAAACAATTTTAATTCTTCGATTTATGGAAATTATTTAACTTGGCTTAAATTCCTGAATTTTAAATAATTTTTTTTAAATACAAATTATTGAGTTAAAGAAGTAATTAAAATTATTTAATGACAAAGATGAAATAAAACGCTTGAATTTCAGCAGTTTATATTTAATTCGATGGTTATTTTTTCTAGACATTTCACGAACTTGTCAGCATTCCTTTCTCACTGGAATAATAGTCTAGTTAATAAAACTAATTAAGTATAAACTGCAAAAATAAATTTGATGAGAAATTTCATTTTATTATCTCATAATATGAACCTCTCAGTATCTATTTGTATATTTAATTTTAATACAATAAATAATTATTTTCAGGTTCCTCTTGCGTTGTGCCAATAAATGATCTTAGAGGAGTTGAAGCCATGGCTTACACTCAAGCAGAACGATTACTTCGTTGCAAATTGGCTGCAGCTTGCAGATTGATGGATCTGCATGGATGGACCAGTGCAGCTGCACCTGCCCACGTGTCTGCACGTGTCTCTCAATCAGCTGAGCATTTCCTTGTCAACCCATGGGGATTATTATGCCATGAAGTCACCGCCTCTAGCTTGGTAAGGAATATCAAATACCGTTTCAACTGTTTGTTCACCAATCTTTTAACTACATATCTTATAAGTTTTTTTGATTAAAAACATTTTAATAGAAATTTCACCTTTTTTTTATTTTCATTTAATGAAACTAATGAAAATATTGAAGTAAATTTTGACCATGTCAATTCATTTTAAAAATTAAAAGGAATAGAATGATTTTAGTGTTTTCCTTTACACATTTTTATTCATTTGGTGATGTTGTTTTATATTCATTTTTGGCACCCATTCAATAAAAAACAAACATACTTAATAAATTCTATCTTTTTATTTTGCCTCAACATCCTTAATCATTTTAAATTCACAAAAATTTCCAAGGGGTTTTCATCATTTTTAATTAACAACTCCAGTAATAGGAAGCATTAAAATTTTTATATGCAATTTCTAAAAATTATATCGATTATTAAATGATACAATGATTTTGTGGATTAATATTTAGGCTACTTGTTTACTTTCTCTTATCCCTTATGGATAGGGGGAGTGGAGAGGGAGAATAAGGTCCCCCGACCCCGCACCGCGGGAATAATAAGGGCGAGGACAGAAGAAGAAGAGTTTACTTTCTCTTATCCTATACATGAAATATATAGAGAGAAACTTGCGATCATGTCAAAAATTCGATGTCGAGATTTTGATGGAAATACAAGTTTTCATGTTCTCTGAGTCCAAAAAAGTGGGTCCCGTAAATTGATCTGTTTGTCTTTATTGTGTGTCTGTGAACAAAATATCTCAGAAACGAAAAGAGCTTGGAGGTTGAATTTTTATATTTCAGTTAGGCATCTCCCCAAGGGGTGAAAATAAGCTAAAGTACTAGTACTTTTCTGATGTACTTTTTCAGTTTTTTTCAATTTTTTCAAAATTCGTCCCAACGGTTTTGATTAAATTTCATAAATCAACTATTTTTTAGATTCTCTTCAAAAAGTATATCAGTGAAATTTTTCGTGAAATTTGTTTGAAGTTCACTTTACTGATGTGATGTATTCGTAGCTCAGCGCTATCTAGGAATCGCGTTGTCAAGTTTAGAACTTAGGTGCTAAGGGCAACTAGATATATCGCAACACAAAAAATCTGGTGTGACAAGCACAGTACACAACTTTCTCTTGCTGAAAGGCAATTTTTGCAAATAAATAACTTTTTTGAACGAAAATGATTTATTTTAAATTGCATATAATTTATCAACATTATAGAAAATAAAATTATATATTTATATATAAACTTACTAGTAATAAATGTGATTTCAGGTGAAACTGGATATGCAAGGGGCGATCGTTGAACCTGGCACAACTAATTTTGGCGCAAATGCAGCCGCCTTCCAACTCCATGCGGCCGTCCATGCAGCAAGACCTGATGTGCGATGTGTCATCCATTTAGCAACACCGCAAGCTATTGCGGTAAGAATTTTCTTAATAATAATATTTAAATTTACATTTTCTCTATCTCCTCCTCAATAAATTTTTTTTTTTTTTTGTAATTAGCTTACCGAATTAAATATGTCTATTTATAGATATAATGATGCCATTAATTATATTAAATTTTGATTGAGTAATGTCGCCTAGAGATAAAAAAATCATTACCATCATTAAATATACCATTAAATTCTACATTTTTAAGTAAAATATCTTGGTGAAAAATTTTTATATTTAGCCTACTTTTATACTTAATAAATAATTATTTTGTAAAGTTATCTTCTTCATTCTACTGTATAATTTCTTAAATTTAAAAATTTTATAAATTAATATTTAATAATAATGTTTTATTATATGATTACAGCTCTCTTCGCTTAAAGCAGGCTTGCTACCTGTTTGTCCAGCTGCTGCAGTTCTGGGAGAAGTCCCCCTTCACACCGAAACCAGTACGAACCTAAGCGATCCCACCGAACGTGATCGACTTGCCCGAGCCCTCGGGCCTAACAGCAAGGTAATAATTGGGTCCCATTTACTATAAATCAAATTTATAGGCTAATGCAGGGGTTCCCAAACTTTTTTGTTTCACGGCTCCGTTAATATATGCAATAGAATCCTGATAATTCGTACCGTCACGGGACCGAGGGTTCAGTATTTATACTATTAAAATTCCGTAAAAATTTTTGCATTTAAAATTTTAATATAATTTTTATTATTTAACTTAAGTTCAATTACTGATCTAATTTATTAACTATCATTTTTTAATATTTCAAAAATAAATCTATTACACGAGTACATTTGTTTAAAGGCTTTATCTTAGATATGATAAAAAATTTAATTTAGGGGATTGTATATTTAAATGATAAGCATCCAATATTGTTTATATACTAATCAGTTATTGACATACCTCTTTAATGTATTTATCTTATACCATGAGCCCCAATACCTTAATCAGGCCTCTGACAATTATTTCCCAATGGGAACTAGAATTCCTCTCTCAGACACTTCAACTTGCTTTTCAAAGGTACCAAAAAGCTAAAATTTTATTTGTCTTCCCATTTAAAATTTTAATAATAATGTCCGCAATAAAATTTTAATATAATTCTGTAGCTGAGGGCAAAATATTTTTTGCTAAGAGGCTCTCCTCCCCTCCCCCCACCCACCCAAAATTAATTTTAATTTCATTGTTTGCTTCTGAATAGCTACACATATAAAAGGTTAAATTGGTTCTAATTAGAATGTAAGATAAATTAATACTAGTATTCTACAAAAAGAAATAAAGTATCAAAAAAAAAATACTTAATTTTTTTTAATTCTACAAAGAAAAACAATTTAGCTATTTAAAATTATTTCTAGTCATAATATTATCTAGTAATCATATTATTCAATCATACTAATCTAATCATTCTAACTAGGCAATAAACTTGCTAGGCACTAATTTAACTAGTGGATTAATACTATCTAAACTAATTTTATAGTTACCTCCTATTTTGATTAAAGTAAATTGGAAATAATTAAAGAGAGAAAAAAAAGGTGCATAAAAATTTTCGACGACATAGACTTAAAAAAATTTCAGTTAAAGATTTTCAATCAGAATATAATATTTTAAATATTTAATCTAGGGTCCGACCGAAACAAGATTTTCAGCCGAAACCGAAACCGAATATTCGGCCTCAACCTTAGTTTCGGCCGAAACCGAAACTTGTATTTCCTATAAAAATTTTTTTTCATTTTACCTTTTTTTTTTTATTTTTTTTCTCCCGTGAAAATCATTTTACCTTTTTTTTTTAGGGAGACTAAATTTTGTTCTCCCTCAAGTGCAAATCATTTGACCTTTTTTTTTTTTTTTTTTTTTGCATTCGAGTCTCATCCCATTTTTTCAGACTCTGGTTTCGGCCGGCCGAAAGTTTCGGCTACTTTTTGGCCGAAACCGAATATTCGGTCGGTTCCTAATTTAATCATACCGGAATATTAATAATTTAATATTTTTCTACTTTATTTTTTGTCTCGATTGAATTTAATAAACTTTATCTAATATTAGGTATCCTACCCCTTACGGAAGCCGCGATTGATTCCCTTTATAATTTTTTTTTATTCGAAACTTGTTTCAGGTGCTAT
The DNA here is from genome assembly GCA_023213315.1 of Euborellia annulipes. Taxonomy (NCBI): domain Eukaryota; kingdom Metazoa; phylum Arthropoda; class Insecta; order Dermaptera; family Anisolabididae; genus Euborellia; species Euborellia annulipes. Next base: position 90,826 of record JAKCPI010011283.1, read on the forward strand.
TGCTTGCCAATCGAGGAGCTGTTTGTTGTGGCGAGTCGGTAGAAGAAGCTTTTTTCCTTGCTTCTAACACAGCTGTAGCCTGCGATACTCAGATTAAACTTGCACCCCTCGGACTTGATAATCTTAATCTTCTACCAGAAACCACCCGTCGCCAATTATATGAGGCTTGCCGACGTCCTCCAACCTCAGTTTCAGCACCTGCTGCACAATCAGGCACTGGACAAAGTGGTGCTGATAGCACACCTACTCCAACTCCTGGAAAAGATAAGCCATGGCGAGTTGGTGGTCTTGAATTTGAAGCACTCATGCGGATGCTTGATAATGCGGTAGGTCATTTGCCAAGCTCACAAATTGTTCTATTTAAGGCTCTTCAGGAGGCAAGCTATTCGCATGTTTTTGCCGAAAGGATGGCGTTAGGGGTCTTAAAAATGTAGCCAAAAAGCCCATCTATTTCGAAAATTTGACAACAGATGGCAGGATGGTAGGGCTATATTTAATCTCATGTATTTGTTATAAGTGATCTGATAATGCCGGTTGTTTAAACTAGCTTGCCATTTTTTGCAAGGGTACTGAATTATTTGGCGGTTAATTTTTTAACTAAATACGAAATTTATTTTTGGTCACCATTTCATTTAATTATTATAGGTTGGATTAATTATTTTTACATTTTTAGATTAAAAAAAAATTCGTGTAATTCGTTTGCTACTGGGCACTCCTTCTATTATACGAGCTAAAACCCAATAAATCTCTCATTATTTGTTAAATAGAATTATTGAATTGTATATCATAGGATCCACGATTACTTCAAAAATGTCACTCTTCACAAGAGAACATCACATTATTTAAATATAGAATTGTGTTTGATGAAAGGTTTAGAAATAAAAATATAGAAGTTGACAATAGAAAATAAAACTAATTTCATTGTTCATTGATAATATGAAAATAGTCTTTTTAGATTTATTTCACTAAAATTCTTATTATTTGTTTATTTTTGATAAAGGTTGATAAAATTTAATTTATTACAGGGATTCCGCACTGGCTATCTATATCGCCATCCTTTGGTTCGAGGTGATCCTCCTCGACCTCGTCACGATATAGAGGTTCCTCCTGCAGTTTCCTCGCTTGGCTTCTTACTTGACCAAGAAGGCGATGTTGGGTAAGTCTCTTAAAATATATTTTTCTTTATAATAAATTTAATTTTAAAAAAGGCGATGAGAGAAATTCATTATATATGCTGAATTCCATTCCATACGAACATGCAATTGCGATCACATTCGCAAAAAGAATAGCCAGATGTAAAAAAAGTTCTTTATTAATTAATATACACCTGCTGATAGATTTGCACCATTATCATTATATCTTAAAATTAATTTTAAATTGATTTTTTGACATGTCCAATTTCTATAAATCATGACAGTTGAAAAAAATCTATTTCGATTTAAATTATTATCAATTTTCAGGTGAAAATAAAGAAAAAAATTCTTATTTATTAGAATTTATATTTAGAAAAATGATGCAAAACCCTATCAATTTAATCGGTTAAATAAACAGATATGCCAAGTTGCATTATCTTAATATACATTAAGGAAATGATAAATAAATCTTATTGATTTAAATAATTTATTATTTTTTTTTAAGAAATGATATCAGAAGTGAAAAAAATTCTATTCATTTAAATGAAGTAATAAAAATATTTGATAAATTTTTTCTAAAAATAATAATTAAATTTTTTTAGAAAATAATCTGATTAAACAGCCATTTAATTTAAATCATAATTTAAATATTTAAATTTACAGACAAAATTGTTTGTCACTTTTGATTTTATTTTGATAAAGAACTTTTTCCTCTCTTGTTCCATTTGTTAATATTTGTTAGATTATTAACAAACACTTTTTCGTCTCCCGGTTATATAATATATTATACAAGAGAAATTAGATAATTCTCTAATATCTGTCTGCTGGTTATCATTTTCTCTGCATCTTTATAAGTATATATTTAATATTTGATTGGAAAAATTTTAATATCAGCTTGTATGACTTTTTTTTTCAATTCTATTTAGAATTATTTCACTATTTCCTAGTTAAAATCACTTTAAATTTAAACGAGCTTTTTTTTGATAATCGCTCTTTTTATAATACTTTGAATGTGTTGGATAAAGAAAATAAACAACGGTCGTCGTACGTCCTAGATTCCATTTTGAAATGCAGCATTCAATAATCAAAGACATTCATTCATCATTGGTTTAAACTCATCTCTTAAAAAAAAAAATATTAGCTTTTTTATTTCTCGACCTATTTAGCTTATTTAAACGGCTGCCTACATTCATTTTTAATAATTCATAATAAAATTTTTCTTTCTCACATTCTTGATAATTTCAACCTAAAAAGTTTTAAGTTGAGATATTTTACCGAAACGATTTAATTCATTTATATTTCTATTTATTTTATTGATATATTAAAATTAAAAATTTTATTTAATAGGCTGAATAAATCACTGTAAACTCAACCTTTCCTTTGTATCCAAAAAGAACCGACCTTATTACTTAGGCAGTTCACTCTATTTTTTTTTTACCTCTGTAAATCTACTATTAAAGGCGCTTTAGGAGGCAAGCTGTTCGTATGTTTTTGTCGATAAGATAGCGTTAGGGGTTCACGCAAAAAGCCCAATTATTACCAAAATTTGCCAACAGATGGCAGCATGGTAGGGCTATATTTAATCTCGTGTATTTGTTTGATTTTCGTTGATCTCTTAATAATGAATAGTTTATAAATATTATTATATCATTTATAGCAGCATAAAAATATTTAAATATAAGCTTATAAGTGATCTGATAATGCCGGCTGATAGATAATCCTGTCGTGTTTTACAAGAGTGCTTAAACTATTTGGCTGTTAATCATCATTACTATATATAAAGTGCCAATGACTTCCTGTAGGAAGGTGCCTGTTTACCACTCTCTCTCTCTCTCTGATTGGCTAGAGTCAAAGGAAGTGGAGCCAGAGAGGAAAATTTAAAACTTTAAGTCAGATAAGGAAATTTAAAACTTTAGAGCAATTGCATAATTTCCAAACAGTATGCCGAAGGCGAGCAAGGAGGCCCAGGGGCTTAGCCCCTTTCAAATAAATACAAAATTTTTTAATTATTATAGGTTGGATATTAATGATTTTTACATTTTCAGATTTAAAAACAAAATTACAATTTTCACACTAGAGTGTTTTTTTTTTTTGCATTTTCTATAAATATACAAAAAATATTTTTTAATTACTCGTAATTAAAAAAAAAAACATTCTATTATGTAAAATACGCACGAATTTAAATCATTTAAATAAAACCGCATAAAAAATACTTTTAAATGCTTCAGTAGTTTCGGACTAAAGATTCAATGTCCCCTCTTGAAGCCCCTTAAATAAAATATCAAAAATCTCCGAATTTTTTTCTATTTTACAACAATATCATCCCTCCTCCCTCATTTTTGAATATATTGATATAGAGTGTGTATCTGGTCAATTTCCAAAATTTGAACAAAGAAAAACCAAGAAATAACACTTGAATGCGTTATCCGCTAGTGATCAATGAATTAATCGCAACTGTAATTAGAAAAATCTATGTCATTGGCAATGTTATTTTTGTTATTTTATATTAAAACATTTCAAAGGGAATAATTAAGAATTTAAAATGGAAATAATTAATTTTTTTTTTCTTTTTTATTCAACAGTCCATGGAGAAGTAAACTCGCAGATGGACGAAAAACTCATGATCGCAGTCGCTGGCTTAACTCACCCAACGTCTATCAAAAAGTGGAAATTTTGGAAACGGGAACTCCGGATCCGAAGAAGATCACCAAGGTAGAGCTGATTACTGTGGAGACATCCGGCGGCGAGGAATAATGAATCTCATCTACTTCCTTGAAAAAATAGCTTATTTTTTTTGGCACTGTTCGTGATTTCTCCATCAATTTATTTTTCATATTCTTAATCTCAATTTTATCCAAATTTTAGCTATTACTATCAATATATAAATTTATCAATATAATTAAATATATTAAATATATATTGTAAGGAAGAAAAAAATAGGGGGGATTTGGAAGAGAAATAACGAATAGTGACGTTTTAAAACAAGAAATTCTTGTTGCCATATATATACATATATGTGAATCTAGATGTGCAATGTGTCTAATTTAGTTAGCTTTGGAAAAGAGCACACTGCCAACATTCCATTCCAATCTATATTGTCCAATATTTTTTATTATTATAAACCAAATTGTGCAGCTTTGTACACTTGTAAATCACTTTTTAAACTTTATATATATTTAGCTATATATATTTTAAAAATATTACTATGTTATTTTTTAGCTATCAATTTTAAATAAACAAATTTTTTTTCTTTAAATCTTTAATAATGATTTTCAAGTGTGCAACGCGGTATAGTTTGTTTGTGTTATAAAATGCTTTGGTTGTAGAAGTTTGGACGGCAAATAAACGCTTTTCGAATTTCAAAAAGCGTTAATTTTTTTCTCCCCTCGCTCCGCCTTTGATCCACCACCCGGCACGCGTAGGGGACAGCCGTCCAGACATCCACAGCCCCCTGTCCCCATTCACGCTTGCCGTCCCCTTCTTCTTTATCAAAGTCTATCCTTATTTCCTTTGACGGCTTTCCAAAGTTTTTTCCATTTACCTCTCTGATTAGTGACGGCTTTGTAAAGTCCCTTTATCCCATTAATGACAAGTGTTCCAAAGTCCATTTCCTCCGCCTCTTACAATGGTCCTTTCATTTGCAGTGGGTCGATGCCAACGCAACCGACGAGGTAATTCCGAAATGGCAACCAGTCTTCAGAGACTAAGTTTTAATTTTTTTTTTTTCTTTTTCTTTTTCTTTTTTTTTTCACTTTATTATTCTCATCTTCTTATTTTATTCATTCAATACATAAATAAATAGTCTCTCTGGTTTCCGGGCTGCGCATGGCCTTTCACAAACAATATTACAAATAACTATCTACAGACAAACATAGACACAAAAATACGGGCTTGGAAGCTTTTTTGGTTCTTATTTTCGGGGGATCGTCACTGGTTAACCAAATGAACCAGTGCAAGAATCTCTTATCATTTGTCAACAGTGGGTAGCTGACGGAGGTGGCGGCGGAGGAGGTGGTCCTGGAGGAGGCTCTCCAAGCCATACAGCAGGTGGAACACCTGTTCGAATCGAAGATGCACTTCAATTTGTGCCTAAAAACACCGATCCAAGAGAATTCAAACGTCTCCAACAACAGGTATAATTGAAAAATTATAAATTTCTATAATAGTATTCACATTTTCTAAGAATTTACTTATCAAAAGATTAAACATTGGCATTGTTCCAATGTAATTATTATTTTAATCTATAATAAAAGTTTGAATATCCTATTAGTCATTTCTGAACAATATGAGTATTTATATTTGAAAATGACTGATATTATAATCAAACATTAACTTTTAATACATCTCTTATTATATTAATTCAAACAAATTTCTTTGAGCTATTATTAATTTTATCGCCGTTTAGAAAATCTAATCTATTTAAATATTATTGAAATTCTTTTTTACAAGTCTCACATAATATGAAATATTTTTTATTACCTTTCAATTTTGGAGAGGAAAGCAAAATTATTTTCAAAAAGATAATTTTCTAATTTGATATTCCTTAAATGCTCATTACTTTTTTTTTATTTTTAATTCCATTACAATTTTAATTCTAATAAATATAATTTTTTTTAATCCTCATTAATTTGTTAGATAGCCCTTGACTTAAGGCTTAGTGGCAGAGCATTAGCTTCTTGGTGCCAAAGCTCAAGGGTTCACATCCCGTCCCAGGCGAAGAATTAATTGGATACCAATAAATTGGAATAAATAGGGACGTTGCTCTAAAAGGTCTCCGATGCAGAAAAGACCTTAAATAAATTTAAAAAAAAATTCGATAAATATCTAGTAATTTTTAAAAATAGTTTCATTTAAGTGCATAATTATAACGTTATTTTACGTGGTTGAGGAGTAGAATTAAGAAAAACAATATTTAATTTATTATGAGGATTTAATTCTCTTAATTATTGATATAAAAATTTGAATATTCAGATAAAAGAAAATCGGCGAGCAGACAAGATAACATCAGGGCCGCAATCGCATATTTTGGAAGGTGTTGCTTGGGATGAAGCAAAGAAATTACAAGATGCTAATATTTCTGCAACTGGAGATCAAGTGAGTAAAAAAAAAAAAACATTGTTATTAAAATAGGAATTTTTTTTTAATATAGGACCTAAACACTTTGTAAAATGTTTTTAGGTAATTCTTATGGGTGCCGCGAGTAAAGGCATTATTCAACGAGGTTATCAGCACAATGCACTTGTCTATAAGACTCCTTATGCACGAAATCCTTTCGATGCAATTACAGACGAAGAACTTGACGAATATCGACGTTCTATTGAACGCCGAAACAAAGGCAGTAAGATATTATTTTATTATAATTATCTAACCCTCTCCTTTTTATGACTACTTTTCAACTTCAGATCCATAATCCGTAGCTTGTACTCTTAGCCTCCCACCTCGAGGCTACTTCTCTTTCCTCTTATTACTTTCACTTAACTATATTTGATATTTTATAAATAAAAGAATTTAATTACACTTAAAAGTTAGACATGCATGGAAGGAACCCCGAAAAAAATATCTTATTCAAAAATAGAAAATAGTTTTTGAAAATTATATAATGAGAAATAAATTGGGTTGTTCGGAAAATAATTTCGATTTTTCTAACAAAGGAGTCGTCCACATATTAAGTAACGTAACACCTTTTTTGACGATATTTTAGCCTTAAACTGTATGTTAGTCTCATCCCATCTTTTCAAACTAAAAAAATTTTATAAATTCAAATTTGAATTGTTATTTCACCCTTAGAGAAACACGGGTCTCCCATGTCACAATCAGTAACGTTTTGGTCAGACCCTTCCCCCCCCCCCCCCCCATCGCATTATGTAATATGTGGACGACTCCAAACGACTTAATTGTATTTTTTCACAGCTAACTTCACACTTTAAGCGGTTCATTATATATTGACACCATTTTCGGGATATTTTACTTTTTTTTACTATAGAAAAGATAAAAATGATGTCCAAGCAAAAAAAATTGCCCTATATGTATGGAGAAGATGTGACAAAACGCCCGTACCAAACAAAACTGGTTTGGAAAATTTCGATCGGGCAATTTTGATGTTGAAGATGTCCATTCTTCTGGAATGACGGTTGAAGCTTATGAAGAAACAATAAAGGCATCAATTGATGCAAACCGGCGAATAACAACTAGTGAGATCGCTGAGAGATTAAATTTATCGAGTTCGACAGTTCATGATCATTTGAAACGCCTAGGGGGCATATCACAGATGTCAATGCGACGGAACAAATTTTTTTCCGTAGAACATGAGGAATCCATATATCACGAGCTTTGAGTTTAAACCTAGGCGTTTCAAATGATCATGAATGGTCGAATTCGATAAATTAAAATAATTTTTTCTTACTTAAACTGCATTTTAATCTTTTCTATAGTAAAATATGCCGAAAATGCTGTTTTTTTACTTTCCATATTTAAAAGGGCACCAACAAAAAAACTACTTCGTAGAATCAATCGAACTTTTTCACAAGAAAGCCTTACTATATCAGCTGTGAAAATATATAATGGTTGTGAAGCTTAAGTGTGAAGTTAGCTCTGAAAAATACAATTAAGTCCTTTGTTGGGAAAAACGAAATGACTTTTCGAATAACCCAAAAGTAATACTACCCATCAGTTCGTAAAATGTTTGTTTCTTATGTGATTTGGATTCTAAAATTATTGATAGGTTTCATCATGTTCGATATTTTTATTTCAATTTCTTTTTAATGAATACCAATATATATATATACATAGAAAAAGATCCTATACTATCTAAGAGAAAGTTTTTTAATTTTATTAATTAAAAAAAGATATTTATTAGTTCCGTTTTATAAATTTATTCATTACTTTGTTTTTATTTTAAAGTCGAAGATGAACCACAATCAGAATCTGCTCCAGAAGATGTTACTGCGCCTCTTAAATCTCCTATAACATCACCTGCCAGCGAAACTGAAGATGAAAGTAGGGATGGTAAGTAATAAATGAATAAATACATATTTAAAAGATAATTTGATTAAAATAAAAACTTATTTCAGAAATGCGCGTTTTACGAATAGAAACGAAGACCGCTCCAATGCCCAGTCAGCCAGAAGTAGTTCTTTCAGATGGTATGAACTTAATTTTTTAAATTTATATTTTAAAAAATAATACTTAACATTTTTTTTTTCATTTTGCATATTTTTTTGCATTTCTAGAAATGTAAAAAAACAATTTTTGTTTTCTCTTAATCTTGTCTAGTTAGTATACCTATTAGAATTAGAGAAAATGGCATGATTTGTTGCACGAATTTTGTATGCGTGTGTTTGTTTAGAATTTCTTCATATGGAGCGTTTGAATTCGCAGCATCCAATACCAATACAGCAAGGTATGGACAAGTCTTTTCAAAAAGTATCTATTAATGAACCAGAATTTACAAATCAAGGTAATGGGATGTATTAAAACACTTCGTTCACTTTTAACGTAACACTTGTCTTAAAAAAAGATCTATTTTATTTATTTTTCCTATTAATTTTTATTTATTTAAATTTATTCGGTTATTTTATTATTTTATTTTGATATTTTTAATTAAAATGAGCTTTGATGTATATACATACAATATACATACTTACATATATATACACAGAGTCGTACTTGGATCGATCCTAGATGCTATATTGCTCTTTAAAACTTAGTTAAAGGAACATTTTAAATAAGTCTAGTTTAGTTTTATTTATCCGATGTATTTGTTTTTCTTAGAATTAACATCTTGTTTTTATTATTATATTCAATTTTTCAAAAAAAACATCTGAAAACGAAAATTTGACTATTTTTCTGAATAGAAGTAGAATTAGGAAAAACTGGATCAGGCAACCTCCAGAATCTCCCCCCACCCCCGAGCTTTCAAGTTTTAATATTGCTCTTTTACCTAAAATAACATTGGTATTGATTTTATTAAACATAGCGTATATACAACCCTCCTATTTAAGTTCGGCTCTGTGTATATAGATGGATATTTTTATAAAATTTATTTTTTAATTACCTAAATTATTTTTTATCAGTTTTATACAGCCTTTCGATTTATATATATATTTTTAATTTTCTACTAAAATTTTTTGCTTTCTAAAAATAATAAAATAAATTTATTTTATTTTAAATTTAAATCATTAATTAAATTATTAACAAAAATTTTCTTAATTTTCTGACTAATATCCTGATTAACAAAAAATTAATTAATTAATTATTACTAATAATAAGAAAGGCTATAGAAAACTAAACCTTGTAAATCTATCTTCTGGCTTAGCTGTGAGCACGTTTTCAGGTTGTATACTGGGTCCATGTGGTGATAGTCTTCATGCTAATGCACATGTTCAGAATGTTGGGAATATTGAACCTGCGTGTCGTCGGCGCCGCACTCACCCTGGCTTGGCACGTCCTTTGTCACCCCCTACTCCACATCCATACCATTTTCACCTGCCATTTAAGTCTGCACCCATTTGTTCTCGTTTTCTTCCACGAAGAAGACCTCTTCATTCTTTTATTCATGATACCAGAAGATGTTCTTTCTGTACCGAACTCAATGTTTTATCACATCCAAAAGAAAATGGACTTAATACTTTTGATATGACATTTATTGAAAAAATTAATGCCCTTAAAATTTCTCCATTACTATCAAATTCCAGTTTAAATAGAGAAACACCTAATAACCAAGATAAATTTAATTCCAAATCATCTGGAACGCCAAAATCGTCTCTACAGAAAATTAAAATATGTGATCCGAAAGGCCGGTTTTGTCAAGTGCAATTATCATGGTCAAACAATAAAAATAATGATAACCAATTACCAATTGATAATTCAAAATGTATTAATTGTGATTTAAAAGAGAAAAGGATACATTTCGATACTGATGAAAATGATAATAGCATAATCATGAAATCAGATAAAATTGGAACTGAATTAAATTCCTCCGGAATTAATTCAAATTCTTCATTTAAAGATATATGTGATAAAGAATCTGATTCTAGTAAAGAATTTTTCTCTCCTGACACTAGTTCACTATCATCCAATGATAAAAAAGAAATTAATATAACACAAAATTCTCGTGAATCTGAAGACAGTACTTTAGAACAAGTTGATCTTAATTTATGTAGTCTTAATGTTTCTTGGGCAAAATCACCCAAAAATAAAGAAACTTCTCCGACTTGGAAATGGCTTGAAAAGATTAATTCTCCTGAAACTCCGGAGAAAAAACTCTCAGGAGCAGCACGACTCTCTTGTCTAGTAGTACGTCAAACTTTAGGAAGTCCCAATGCTTTTATTGATGATCTCGATTGGATTGATTCTGACTCAAACATTGATTCCTTTGAACACCTTGCTTCACTTGTGATTGCTTCGAGCCATAAATAATCTCATTTCACTTTAATTTAAAACACTTTTGCTTCTATTAATACTTAATTATAAATATTGTTTTTACATTCATAATTTGTTACATCTCTTTGGCATTAAATGCTTTAACTGCATACTGCTTCATTTTTTTTATTTTTTGCCTGAATTCATGTATGTTTTTTGCCTGAATGGTGGTGTTTTTTTTCCTAATTATATATACAAATCAAGGTATGTATTAATTATTGTAATTTTATCTAACATACTCGGTTTCGGTATTCAATTTAGTGTAACATTCAATCAGTTTCTCAATAAATTAAAATAAAATTACCATGGTCCGAATTTCTTTGTTTTTTTTTGGTTTTTTTATTTCATTAAGGTCTTTTTCGACATCGAAGGCCATTTAGACCCCGTCTCTATTTCAATTAGATTGATAACCAATCCAATTAAAATAAATTGTCGCATGAGACGGGATGCGAACCCGCGACCCTTGGTACAAGTGGCCAGCACGCAAACCACTACACCAAGGCCCGAGGGCCGGATGTTTCATGTATAGTTAAGTTAGCTAATTTACAAGTTCTCAGATGCAATGTTTCTGTTAACTAGCTACTCTAACTACTTAGGAACCCGGAGATAATTTATTTTTATAATTTAAAAAATACAATAATTTTTTCATATAATTAAATATTATTAAAAAAAAAAAAAAAAAAAATTATATAACACTCTGGGTGGCCTTAGATGCCGAAAAGACCTTAAATAAACAAAGAAAAATGTAAGGGTGTTTCACTTTGATTTATTTGGATACTATAAAAGACATTCTTCTTAAATGGGAAATGGGTTAGTTGGGTTAAATACTAGAATAAACAATATAGGCGTTAAAAATAGAAAATATGGCCAATGGCTAGACTGAATTTCAATTCTTATTTCGGGCAAATAACAGGAAAATTAGGAATTTTATACTTGTGCAACTAATTATTTTTAAACAATAAAAATTGACATATTACATTTTTTATTGTTATTAAACAATATTTTGTTTTTAGGTGAAAACACTTATAATGGTGAGGATGTTGATGGAGCTCAAAGCCAGTCACAGAGCAGTCGCGAAGTTTGTATACTTTATTATTAAACTAATTTATGCTATACAATTTTTTTCTATATTAAAATTATATCTTTTTTCCAGCCTGGCTCTCCCACAAAAGATGTATCAACAGAAGATTCGCCTAAAAAAGATAAAAAGAAAAAGAAAGGCCTCAGAACACCTTCGTTCCTCAAGAAGAAGAAGGATAAGAAATCTAAAATGACTGAAGCATAATTGTTAGTAAAAATGAATTGATGTATCAAATTTTATTTCTTAACTAACGCTTTAAATAAAAGTTTGATGACTAGGGACGAAGGGAAAAGATTTTTCTGGAAGAGGTGGGAGGGGGGGGGGGGGAAAGGCCAAACTTAATTTAGTCAATAACTATCGTAAAGAATTATATATTTCAAAAGTATTAAGGGACTTCAGAAGAGCACATTGAATCTTTAGTCCGAATCTACTGAGACATTTTAAAGGATTTTTTTTTAAAGATTTCGTGAGCATTTTACATAATAGAATAAATAAATTTCGTATTTATTTAAAGATTAAGGTGCGCGTCTCGGAAAACCATTAAAACACGATTGACTCGAGGCGGCACCAGATGGCGTTAGTGTTCCCCCATTAGAATACACGCAACTTGATCCATTTCATTCTAGACTTTCCAGCTAATTAATTAAAGGCAAAAAATTAATTATTCTTTGACACAATGATTACTAATTTAATTATCTACAACTTATAGAGCTCCTTTTTTTAAATATCTTTTATTTAATGCGATTAATCTAAAAAAATTTTTTTTTTTTTTGAAAATCAAAAAAAAGGGCTTCTATAAGTTGTAGATATTTTAAATAGCTTTAATTTAAAAAAAATTTGAGGTCGATAGCTTCAAAATTGTGGCCGCTGGAAAGTCCCAAAATTAGCACCCCGAGACGCGCACCTTAACTCCAAATAGTTCAGCATTTTTGCAAAAGATGGCAGGCTAGTCTAACAGCCGGCGTTTTCAGATTACTTAACAGCTTATATTTATATATTCTTATGCTGTTATAAATGATATATAATAATATAATTAATAATTATAAACTATACATGCAAATTTTCGTGATAGTTTAGCTTTTTGGCTAAATTTTTAAGACCGCTAACGCCATCTTATCGGCCAAAACATGCGAACAGCTTACCTCCTGAACCCTGCGATGATCAAAGTTAGTCGAGAAATATATAATGAGAACATAATTATAGGGGAATATACAATTTTTAAGAAGATCTTAATGAAAACAAGTCAAAATATTGATACTCACTTTATCTATCGAACAAAAACTTCCCATTCCTCTTCTAGCTCTGACTATGTATGTTAATGTATAGGAGAAAGTATTGCAAAATTTAAATAAAAAATTCAAATATTTCAGGGAAGCTCCACATAGCACAGAAAGGAGGGACACAAACTTTCAACTCTACTGCCACAACTTTGATACACAATTGGATTCGTTGATTTGCTGGCTTCTTTGTGAGCTGTGCTGCCGTGCTGCCGCTAAGTATGTGCTTTTTAAATATCCAAGGCTTTGTACAGATTCAATTGAACGATATTAGATAGTTGACTTATGTAAATTCATTCATTTCCATACTTTTTATTTACTAATGCTTTTAATTAATGAATTATTTGGTTGTTTTTATATTAAGTTATTCAAATTATAGAGCATTTTAGTAAAAAAGACCAACATTTCATCAATTTTTCATCATTTGCCTACTAATTTTTTAAACAAAACTACTTTTGAGAGTGATACGAGAGTTTCATCAATTGTTCTTGTAAATAAAAGAAATATAGGACTTACGTCCTCTTTTATTCCCAAAATATAAGGAAGGCAATTAAATATTTGGATCAGATCCAGATTTCGCTGAAAATCCAAATGCGAAAATAAAAGCTCTAAATGTGTTATGTACATGTATGGATATAAAAGTTGTTATCTTTGGAGTGTTGAATGGCTGAGTATATATATTCAATTTAAAAGCGAAAATTGGAATCTTAATTAAAAAAAAAAAAAAAAAAAACTTCAAACTTGTAAAATTTTCTATTTTCCTAGACATATTCAGTTTTAGATACTCAAGGATCAAAGTTTTTGTGTTCATTCATGTACAATACCTTTAATTTTAATTATGTACACATCTCTTTAATTTTTATAAATGATATATAATATATATATATGAAATGCATTGTTTTCATACTGGGTGAATGTTAGTTGTTTAATCATTGAGTTATATTATTTTTTTATTTTGTAAATTTTTAAAAGCCAAGGCTTTAATAGATGCACAGATCTAGATGCAATACTGAATTCATTTTTTTATTATAATCCATTTTTTAAATGGATACAAAACAAAAATGTTTATAGCTACAAATCAATTCATTTCATTAAAAAAAAAAATGTATATTTTTTATTTCTGAGACATTATATTAATTAAGCTTGAAAAGTTTATTATTTTATAAAAAGACATTTTCAACCTCTATTTTAATTTTTTTAGAATAAGAATAATTTTTATTAAAAGATTTAAGCGGAACGGGTTTTCCATTTCTTCACTTTGATCAAGGACCTATCTGTATAATAAGGAAAAAAAAACTATATAGGTGAATTAAATTTAATTTCACTCTAATTCTTTATTACATCGTTATTTTACAAAATATTTTGCTACATAGATTCAGCTCTTTTTTTATGAATTTATGCCAACACATTGGAAATTGTTTTAATGAATAAGGAGGACCCACAGCTATCAACCTTCTGATTCAACCAGTGCAGAGTGGCGTAACGTAATATTAAAGACGGTGGAAGAAGGGGGGTGCAAGCTTAAGTAGCATAATTTTTCCGCGATATTGAGTTCATTTATTGGGCCTTAAAGGAGGCCGATGACTTGAAACGCAAGATGCGAGGAGGGTTGAACGCCTCTGAATATATTAATGCCATTACACCCTTTTTACTTCGTCTTTGATATCCACTTCAGAGTAAAGAAAAACTGTTGACAAAAATTCATAGATAAAGCTAGTAACATTTTAAAAATTGAAGAATGTGTTTCGTTGATGAGGTTGATATAGATAATTGAAGCTTGCAGCTACTCTCATCTGCCAAGGTCAAGTAGGGGTATTTTAAAAATTACTTGTAAAATTACCGTGTAATAAACAATTAAAATTTGAACTAAACCACCTTACCACAAAGTCATCATATTATAATTTTTTACTAGAAAATGTTTCATTTTCAAAAGCATATAAATATTCATTTAAAAAATAAAAATTTCTCAAGTCAATGCATTTCAAAAAAATAAAAATAAAGTCTTGAGAGACCAATTCTTCAAAAAATTTTAAAAAGAAAATGAAAAATACAAATACTAGTTGTTTTATATATATATATATATATATATATATATAAAATAAAATTTAAAAACAAATTAATAATGATATTATTTTCACAATTAAATTTTTATTATATAAAATTCTTTTTCTATAAGCTTGAAAAACTATTAAAAAATAAATTGAAATTGCTAAATTCATTAGATTGGCAATAAAAAAAATGTTCTAATCTAAGCTCCTAGATATTAAGAATTATTTATTCTTATTTTCAATTTTAACTAATTGAAAATTATAAAATAAAAATTTTAAATGGATTTATTATCTATTTTAGAATTTCATTTTCCTATTGTATTTTTTTTTTTCGTTTTATTTCAAATATCTAATGTTTTTCATAATCAAAATTATTTTTTTTTTGCCTAATACTGAAATATTTTTACCAAACATTTTTTTAATTTATATTATTATTGTTCCTTATTTTGACGTTTAAATATTTTTTAATTTCGATTTGTCTCAAATTTTAGGATTCAAGCTTTTTGGGTTTTTTTTTCTCTTGGTAAGTAATTTCTTTATTATTTATTAAGAAAAATTTTATTAAACTTTAATTGATTGACTATTCTTAGAACACTTTTACATTTCACCTATTCCTCGGAGGGGAAATATTAGTAAAAGCATTTAATTTAAAAAAAAAACTTATTTGTGCAAATAATAAAAAAAAATTGAGATTAATTAGGGTTGAAATATGAGCAACTTTTATATTTTTATTTAGAAAGGTCTATCAAAATATCTTGTTTTTGTTCCTTGGTTTTTTTAAACCTCGAATTAAATAAATATATTATTTTTAAAACTCCCAGAGAGCAAGTGTGCCAACTGTATAAAACAAATTATTTACATTTTGTTATTATTAAATTCGATCAAAATAAACTTGTTAAGTTGGCAGCGCCGAGGACCTTGATAAACTCAAAAACAATCTTTGAACGAAAGTTTATTTTGGAATTTGCATTTAAATGATCCAAATAAAAGTGCGAAGGAATTAGATTTCGTTATTTTATGAAAAGTTATGGGCTGAGTGAATTGAAATTGTCTTTGTTGTTTATTCCCCTAATAATCATTGCTTGACAGCCTGGTGTTTTGCTGACATAATAAATAAATACATTTCTTGTGAGATTCAAGACTGACCTTGGTCACATTAATTGATAAATACAACTGTTGCCAAGTGTTATTTCTTAAGGTGATTGATCATCTCGATTGATTACCTTATTTAATATGTCAATGTGAAATTTATTTATAAAATAAAATCTTTTTTCAGTCTTGTTTCTTATTTCTAATAAACGAATCGGCCTACGTGACTTTTGAACACCTTTGTTCTCTAACTCTGACCCATTTGATTATTTGAATTCACAATGTTAATCTCATGCCACTGTCTTAATATAATTATTGAAATTAAAAATAATAATCCGAAAAAGTTCAACTTAAACGAATATGAAATCGCCGATGATGATAAAAACGATCTCTTTTTTAAAGAGGTAAGTAATAAAAACAGTGACAAGTTTTAATACAAACCAATTTTTTGAAATTATTGAAAAAAAATGAAGTATATAATTATTTTCTTGTTTATTAATTAATATAATTTTAAAGAAAATTAATTCAGGTTATTTTAAGTACAGGGCTATCATAGAGCAAAGAACAAAAAATTCTTGCCACAATTAAATTTTATCATTACTAAGAAACATTACTTATTCTTCTTCAATTTCCACTTTCTCAACAAACAATTCCTCAAGATTCATTCATGCTCAAGTTTTACTTCTAGTTTTATTATTCCTTACTATTATTATCCATTTTAAATTAAAATTTGTACCTTTTTCTAGGGCTGCCTCTGTTTTTTGTCTCATTATTTAATATTTCCTTTTAATTTACTCACCCTAATTAATCAAACCAGATTAACCAGTCTTTGTCTCTCAGCTTTATCATTATTGGGTAGACCATGTCAGCCTTGTTTAACAGCTTTTTTCATAACACTCACAACTTCAATACAGCATTTTTATAGACGGATATACTTGTATATATTTGCCCTTCATTGATTGATCCTATTTCATAACAAGTACCTATATATCTTATTGCTTCTCTATCAATCGGTACTAACATTCGGACAAGCATTCTTCTTGTTTTTTGTTTTTTACTTTGTGTATGATATATATAGAGATCAAGTATTGGAAGTATGTCAAAAATTCGATGTCGAGATTTTGAGGTCCCTTGAATCCAAAAAAGTGGTTTTCGAGACATGGTCTATCTGTCTGTGTACAAAATATCTCAAAATCGAAGAGAGAAATTTTATATTTAAGTTAGATAACCTGGGACGTAACATGAAGCTTTTGATCAAAATCAGCCAGAGTACTAGTACTTTACTTACCAAAGGTAAGAGAAAGTTGTGTGCTGTGCGACCAGTCACACCAGATTTTAATTTTAACGAATTTATTTTCTCTTCGAACAATTCAAACAAAAACCCCTCAACTTCCATGCATGCTTGTTTTACTTGCAATTTTATTATTCCTGATTCAAATTTACTTTTTCTTACCGAGGCCTAGGTATATGTTAATATTAATATATATAGAGAGAAAGTATTGGTTTCTTGTCAAAAATTCGATGTCGAGATTTTGATGGATATACACGTTGAGATCCCCTGAACTCAAAAAAGTGCTTTTCGAAACATGGTCTGTCTGTCTGTGTCTTTTAAGCATGAAGAAATTCAGCCACGAGTTTGAAATTTTATATTTGTTTTAGGCACCCACCAGAGGCGTGAAAATAAACTTTTGATCAAAATAAGCCAAAAAGTCCTAGTACTTTGCCGATGTACTTTTTCACTTTTTTCGATTTTCTCAAAATTTGCTAAGATAATAGAAATGGTTGCCATGGTAACAAAATATAAATACTTTCCCACGTTTATATGAATTCAAATGTACCGTACTCTCGGCAACTAAATATATGTCAACATAAAAAATTTTGTGTGACAAGCACAGAAGACAACTTTCTCTTACCAATGGGAAGAGAAAGTTGTGTCCTGTGCGACCAGTAACACCAGATTGATTATCTAAAGATTGAAACTTTACAATGCACCTACAATTTTTACTGACTGTGAGTTTATTTTGTAAAAAAATATATTTTAAAATTTCCTCTAAGAACAAGAAAATAATTAAAAATATATTTTGTTCTCTTTTTAATAATTCAAAAACAAAAAAAAATTGGCATTTCTTCATCACTATGTCAAATTTATTATTTTTATATAACCATTTTTTATTTTTGTATATAGCCACTTTATATTGGAGAAGAATGTAATATAAGGAAGCAACACACACTTCTTGTTCAAGTAATCGACTTGAATGATTGGGTTGTTAATCGATGTATCAATTGCTCAAATTATTCACATGCAGTAGGAAAGCAAAAATTTAACTCAATTGTTTTGATTAACGAGAATCTCATAGTAAGTTTATTTTAATTAATCTACATATATTATTAACATTTTATATATTTTTATATTAATACTTTTAGAAAAGCGCTGAAAAAATTGCTTCGTTACAAGAGTCCAAATCATTTTCGAAAGTTTTTAGAATAATTATTAATATACCTGACGAAGCTAATAGACCTGAAGAACCTGGAAGATTTTCATGTAATTTTTTTTTAAATTATCATAAATATTATTTCATTAAAAAAATGAGAGGGCTAGGACTTGTGTAGTCCAGGGAAATCCTTCAATCTAACCCACTTCGTACAGGATAGATAATGTAAAGGCGGAGTCAAAAAAATTCAAGTCGTATGCAGCCAAAAATTTTTCTTTTATTATGCCGTTCCAGGCTTACGTTTCGGCCACTGGCTTACATCTTCAGACGTCGAAACGTCAGCCTGGCATGGCATAATTAAAGAAATATTTTTGACTTCATATTTCTTGAATTTTTTTTTTTACTTAGCCTTTATTATACTTCCAGCCACAGAGACATACCTCACAATAGAAATTTGTGCACATTTTAGAATTAAAATATTTTGCTTGGTTCTTGAAGTACTAGATCAAAATAACTCTTTCCTTAAAAATAAAGTGACCTGGTGCGCAAAACTGGCCCTTCTAACAACATTTTTTCATTCTTTATAAATATAAAAATTTATACATGAAATCAAACTCTTCTTTATTTTTTTTAATAATCAAAACAAAATTGATTATCTAAATATTTTCGAAAATAATTAGTCTTAAAAATGAAATCTTTTAGTGATAATAGTTTGAACCATTAAACAAAATATTGAATGAATTAAAAGGATTTCAAACTGAGTCTTCAAAGATAAAAAGCATGACTTTTTTGATTTCCTTTATAAATTAATTTCACCTCTTAATTATCGCCCTCCCATTCAGAGCTCACATCTTGAGAGTATTAGAATGAGTTTCCCGAACTACTACTGGTTTTAATTATTCCAGTTCAGTGACGTACGTGGGGCAAGCCCCCCCCCCCTCTCCCGACAATGGCACCTGCCGCCCTGGATTCACCCCCCCCTAAATATTTTTGTTTCTCTGATGATATAGCCTACATCTTTATTGTCCGCCCCCCCCCCCCCCCCCCACTGAAAATAAGCTGGCCCCGTCACTGTTCCAGTCTTTCTCTTTCCTATCAAATTCTTTCAGAAATTTCTATTTAATTTGCCAAACCCAAAAATTAACTGCTAAGGTACAGTGAGGGACAATATTAAGTCCCACCCATGCGTTTTCTACTTGTGATTATTTCATTGTTTTTATAAAAGAAAATGAAAATTTTGATTGGAGATTTTCTAGGTTTGAACCATGAAAGTTTCCATTAAAAAATATATTATATTTTTTTTTTTAAACAATGAAATAATCACAAGTAGAAAACGCTTGGGTGGCACTTAATATTGTCCCTCACTGTACCAATATAATTTTCTTCACTCGTTTGAGATAATTACAATATTTGTTTTGTGCTACAATATAAATTTTAGTTAGAAAACCTATTTTTTTTTTTTACTTTAAATTTAAAGTTGTGTATTTATAAATAAAGAACCGCATGGCATGCGATACGCATGCTTTATCAAATGATGAAATGACTCATAAAGTTTCAAGGATGTGTTTAAAAAAAGATTTTTTTTTTTGCGTTTACACAAAATAATCGTCAAAAATATTTAATTTTAATTTTTGATATAATAAATTTATGATTCCTTTAAAACACAAAAAAAAAATTTAATTTTAATCTAGTCTTGATTAAAAATTTATCCTATTTTGCTTATTTTATTTTACAGTATCTTCTTTACCCAAAGCAACTCAAACGGAACTTTTAGCTCTACAAGGCCAACTCACTGATATAGTACAAAAAGAGACAGCTGAGGTATGTAAAAATTTATTAAATTGTTTTTAAATCGCATATTAATGAATTTTTTTTTTAGGTGGAAGAACGAATTAGGATCTTTTCAGAGAAGCAATATGCAAAGTTAGAAGAAACTACTATAAAAGCAAGACTTGAGTATCAAACATTAAAAAAGTAATTTTTAAAATTTTATTGGTTTATTTTCTTATTTTAGAAAATATACATTTTCATATATGATTGAGTAATAATTTTAATTTATGTAATTTATTTAAAAAAAGAAAATTCACACCGACATTAAATCTGATTTCAGGGTGCGAATTCCACATTGATATGGATATTTTTATTTTATGTTCATTTAATTTGCATCTCATTTAGAAACAAATATTTAACTATTTTTTTCAATTCAATTAAGTTTTTGAAAGGTTTTGTAAAAATTATTAATGTAACAAGAATTTTCTCCTATACCAATGGCGGTCCTAGCCTTACATTTTGGGGGGGGTCACTGTTTTTTTTTTTTTTTTTTTTTATAGTATAAATAAATGGGCCTGGACCCCAATAAATATATATTAATCAAATATGAGTATCGTTTAAGTCTTAAATGGCCTAAGTTGCCGAAAAGATTGTGTGAATGGGAGAGTGAGTGGGAAAAAAGTGTGTGTTAAAAAAAAAAAAGATTTTGGGGGGGTCACGACCCCCTGACCCCCCTCTGGGACCGCCCTTGTCCTATACCAAACGTCGCGGGTTCGGACCCCAGGCAGTCCGATGATTTTATTTAAGCCATTTGGATACCAGATGGCTTAAAAAGAAATAAATGCCTGGACCCCCAATAGATAATTATATATATAACGGTTATCGTAAAGTCTTATATGGCCTAAGTTGCCAAAAAGACTGTGTGAATGTGTGTGTGAGTGTGAGTGTGAATGAGAAAAAAGTGTGAATGTTTTTAAAAAAAAAAGAATTTTATTCAAAGCAAGATAATTAAAAAAAAAAAGTTTAAATTGATAATATTTAACGAATTTAACAAATTAGACAGTTCTTATCAGTGGCTTCATTTCAACTTTTTCTTGAAAAGGAAGGGGGGGGGGGCAAACTTTTTTCCCTTAAAATATACTTACAAATAGCTACTCAAATTTAGCCAGAAAATATTTTATTTAATTATTGTTTAATTTTGTACAGTTTATTTATTCGTAGATATATTTTGAAATATTTTATTTAGAATAATATAAATTAAAAAAAAAATCAGAGCTCTTGGAGGGACGAGCAAGCCCCCCCCCCCCCAAAATGACGCCTCTGGTTCTTATTTTCATTAATTTTATTTAACTAATATATTGGAAATTTTATTTTTTCTTAGAATCTTAGCTGATATTGGAGAAGGGCCGACATCAGCTCTTGAGACACCACCTAAAACTCCTGAGGCACTAACAGGAAATAGAGCCAATATAATTTCTTACGATTCTCCCCGAACTCCAATCCCGAGGCCAATGATTCAACAACGGAGTCTCGACGTTGAGGGTGTATTTGATTTAGAAGGTGATCTACTATCTCTTAATAATACTGCGAATGGGGATTCAGATGGTGAGCATTCTGCATTTAATACTTAATTATTAAATTAAGGAATATTAATTTTTATTATACTATATAACGAAACTTTTGTGTTATGGGTGACCACACGAACCGTTTTAAAAGGGACAGTAGTTTTTTTTTTTTTTCTCGGCCATATTGACATTTTAATAAAACTATCCCGTTTTAAACAAACTATAGTTTCTGTAGAAAACTGAACCGCTTCTTATTTATTTCTCGTAAGACTAGTGTAAGTATACGTAAAACGCGAAATACACCCCTCTACGTTTAACTAAATTTTTGTATCGGTTCTGTCACTACAGAATAATTGTTTGTAGAATTAGAATTTTTATATAATAAAACTTTTTTATGAATACATATTATTTGAAGAATTGAGAATTAGAAGGGGTCTATGAACTATTTTTTGTATTCCATTATAACTTCCTTTATGAATATTATGCATAAATGGCATACAAAAAAATTGTCCATAGATCCCTCCTAATTCTCAATTCTTTATTTTATAACACCGTCCCCGACATTACAATGTTCCACAATATTGGTCAGGTTATTTCGTGTTAATATGAATTCATATGGTTTGAAGAATCTTTGTTAAAATAATTTTAATACCATCTATTTTCACATTTATTAAAATAATTATAATTATACAATCGCTTTTATTCTTTTCATAGCCCAAAAGGTAACACTTTTTTAGGAAAGAGAATGTAGGTTTTTATTAATATTTTTTAAACTTTAAATAGGTTTAGGTGACGGAGGGGCAGGGAGTTTTCCCATTTTCTTTTCAATGTATGGCCTTGCCTACAAAAATTAATTGAGATTACCTGATAAAAACAAATAGTTTAAATCAATTTTATTTTTTTACTGTTGAAATAAGTGAGACTATAGTTTTTTACTATTTAGCTTTAAAAAACACTTAGTCATATTACTATATATATATCTGTTGCTCCCGCTCCCTCATGCT
This sequence comes from Euborellia annulipes, assembly GCA_023213315.1. Taxonomy (NCBI): domain Eukaryota; kingdom Metazoa; phylum Arthropoda; class Insecta; order Dermaptera; family Anisolabididae; genus Euborellia; species Euborellia annulipes. The sequence continues at coordinate 113,645 of JAKCPI010011283.1, forward strand.
AATTTTATTCAAAATAATAATCGGGAACAAAAGCCAAGAAGAGTGGAATAAATGAGTTTATTTTAATAACACGCGACTAAGTGGGACTATTGCTTTTTACACACATTCGTACATAGGGTTGATTTCGGATTGCATTATTTTTATATATATATATATATATATGAGCGTGAAGTCGGGATTCTAGTAGCATGAAAACAAAATGCATGCGCGGATGCTTCAATGCATGTAGAACAATAATCTTAATGCATTTACTTTGAAATTCTCTAATGCAGGATCATTGAAGTGATATTAAAATTTCTACAAAAATATAATTTATGCAATAGGGTATTATTAATTATTACATTAATACTATCCATTTTAGATAATCTTTCATTATTGTGATATTAATCTATCCGTCCGTCTTTTTTCAATCTTTAATATGAAATTGAAAATCACACTCTCTACTGAGTAAGTGGCTGGCAACCACCCCGAGCCAAGGCTAGCATTTTTTATTACATACAGTATTAAGTATTAACCAGTCTTCCCTCTATTTCGGCAAAGACCAGGCCGGCTTGATTCTTCTCATGGTTGCATCAGTAATTAATATGCCGGCCCCAATAAACGGGCTAATGGTTAGGAAAAAAGAAATTGAAAATATTTACAAATCTTGGAAACCTCGTATACCAAACGTCGCGGGTTCGAACCCCAGGCAGTCCGATGATTTTATATAAGGCATTTGGATACCAAATGGCTTATATAAGAATGCCTGGACCCCAATATGTATAATAATAAATAACGGTTATCGTCTAAAGTCTTAAATGGCCTAAGTTGCCAAAAAGACTGTGTGAATGTGTGTGTGATTGTGAGTGTGTATGTTTTTTTATAAAAAAAAAAAAAAAAAAAAAAAAATGGAAAATATGGAAGTTACTTATCTTGAACTGTTTCAAGAAATATTTTTAAATCGTTTTATTTTTTTTTCTTTATTAATACATTCCTTTGCATGACAAACTGCAAGATGCATGAAGAACACATATTTATGTCCCAACTAAACTGGGCTTCAAACCTTTTTTTATATCGAATTTTCGTTTCTGATTATAATATAAATTATTTGGGTCATATATTAACAGTTTTAAGCACTTGAGATAAGATGAACATTTGTTGGAAATTTTTGCAATATATTAAGAAGAAAAATTAGTGGCTTCCCACAGACGAATGAGCTAAAAAGAATTTGATTCTGACTGGTAGTCTGAATGATACATGTAAAATAATACTTGTATGAAAAAAATACAAACGGTCGAACTGATTCAGTCAGACTGACATTCTGACTGATTGTGCAAGGGCATATAATCAAAGTTTATTAATTCAATTATTTTGATTAATAATAAATAGTTATAATTTCATACTCCCTTTGCAAGTTTTAATAAAAAACTAAAGTGCAACAGTCAATCTCGGTTTGAGAACTGCCATCAATTTTAGCTAAATCAAACAGCCAAAAAAAAATGCTGCTGGGAGTCGATGGGCATGCTGAGTACATATCGGCAGATCCGTGGTTCAACTCCCGGCGTCATCTCTATCTTTTTCGGCTGTTTGATTTAGTAAATATTAATTATATCTAATATATATATATATATATCTGTTTCTTTCTTTTAATTGGTCTCTGAGGCCTCTGAGCTCCCCTAATGGCCGAATCCAGAGGCTTTCTCGATCAACAACTGCTCTTCCAAAGCATTACAACCCCCCCCCCCCCCCCCAATTTCTATTTAAATATTCTTAATAACTGGCCACATAACTCACATGAAATAGTTTTTAAGAAATTTTAATTGGATTAATCAAATATATTTTACTCTAACATAACATTAAATTAGATTTATTTATTAAATAATATTTTATTATAGATTCCGAGGAAGAGGAGGATGAAACTGAAGCGCCTGCTCGAAGCAGAAATACCCCAATATCTCCAATGGCAGCACGATCGTTGCCTGTTGATGTGCCAGCATTTGCAGCAGCAGCTTCTGGTATAGCAACACCATTAGGTGGTCGGAGAGGAGCTTCGGGAAGGACAGGGCAGCAAGCTCTTCCTGGCGATGCTATCGCAGCTAGCATCAAAGCATTGGCAAGAAGTGTCCATGCAGACGCGGCTACTGCTGTTTTCGGAGAATTGCCCCGACCTCGACTGAGTACTCGACTGTGAATTAGAATTTCTAATAAAAAACTAAAAACAAAAATCTAAAAAAAAAAAAATATATATATAAATAAAATAAAAAACACAAAAACATATTTTCTTTTAGGAAAATCACTGCTTTTATCTTACTTTAAAATACTCTATTTGAGTTTCTAAAATAATAGCATAATTGTTTACTTGTTCAGACATTTTTTTCTTTTATCTTAAATTGTTTACTTGGATAGTTTTTATCATTATATTTCAACGAAATAATCATATCTGGTATTAAGGGGTAACGAATAAAATAAAAAAAACCTCACCAAAACAAAAATATCTCTCTAAAGTGCACCAATAGTAAAACAGGAAATTGAACTCAAAGTATCCAGATCTTGAATCTTTAAACAAAACAATCTCACAAAATTCAAGTATTATATCAATGTAAATGAATACATTTTAATTTTGCTGACCTTTTGGATGCTGGTCTCCAATCCTTTAGATAAAGGGTGTGAGATTGTCTTGGTCACCTAACAAAAGCACTTTAATCTTTAAAAGAACCACACTTTATCTTGAAGGAGAAAAGATCGTAATCAGGTCAGTAAAAGTAATAATGATGTAGTATTAAAATTTTTTTTCCATTTTCTAAAATAGTCTTATTGTGAATAGGAATCAAATCACAATTTATTATTTATATTTATTATAAAGTTTTGATTAAGCGTTATCTTTTATATATCAAATAAAAATTTTATAACGAATACATGAAGATAAATGATTTTTCCTAAACAATGTTTTAAAAGTTAAAAAATAACTTGGACTCGATCGCTCAATTTTATTTAAAAATTCTCTTTAATTCTAAACTATTATTGTTTATTTTAAATTAAGCTTATTATTATTATACCATTAATTTTCTTTTCTTTTTTTACTTTTTTTTCAATTTTTATTATTAAAAGTACAAGTTTTATTTTTTAATCGGAAAAACATAGGAATTGTGAATTGTATTTATCATTCTTTTTATAAATAGAGAGATAACCTTGTTGCATCACATGATTTATAAAAAATAAATAATAATAATAATGACTGAATTTGAACAGAGAGAAAGAAGCCTGAGTAATTATAATTCTTACTTTATCAAATTTTTAAAATTATATATATATATATATATATTTTGGAATGTTTCTGTGACTGGATGCATATGCAATAACCAACGCGATTTAACCCAAGAAATTTTGTCTTCATTTAAATTATATATATATTTATAACATCAAAAGATTTAAAGAGATTTTAGCTCTTTTATTCTATAAGAGAAAAAAATGTTTGATTTGAAGATAATTTTTTACTCTTGAATAAATAAACTTTATTGGGCAGCCTGGCTTCACTTTAATTTTATAATTATAAGCTATTTCTTTATATTTTTATCTTGTCACTCTTTAATTATTGTTTGTTTTTAGTGAGTAGAAAAATAGGGTAATTTCAAAATAATATTTTAATTATTTAATAATAAATTTGAAAAAAATTTTCTAAAAATTCCGAGCCTTAAATATTATTCACTCATCTTAATGAAACCTGGTAGAATTGTGTCTAAACAAAGACACACATATAATTTGAAGAGGTCGGGCGAATATAGTGCCAACCCACAAATATATAGTTCTGAGATATTTCAATTTTAAACTTTGTAAACAAACAGAAACCAATAGGAATTTTGATTGTTTGCTACACTGTCAGAGCACTCTAATGGCAATATCAGGCTGAGAAACAAATTTTACAAATAGTACAGACTTTTACACAATTGATGGTGCTGAAAAGTCGGGTTTGTCATAATTGAGGGTTAGCACTATATTCGCCCGACCCCTTCATTTAAAATAAATTTAATTGTAAATTTGAATTGTACCCACTACATAGAGCCAAGGAATAAAAATAAATTTCAAAAATTTTTCAATTATTGAATTTGAAATATTAAATCGTCTGAACAAATTTATAATCTAACATAGAGTATTTTCAAGTAATAAAAAATATTTATATTCATTTACAATTTCTATATAAAATGCTGAATTCAAAACTCATAGAGTTATAATCTTGTATTAATATACAATTTTGACGCATGTGCTTTTAAATTATAGGGGAAAAAAAGCAATCAGCCAAAATAATGTCTGCCAGTCCATTCATTATTAATTATACTCTGCTCTAGTCCATTTATACTTTTTATTTTTTAATAGAACATTTATTTTAAATAATATGCCATTTTTTATACATTATCATTGAATAAGGATTCATATATAAATTCATAAATAAGCTAATATATAAATTTATATGTTATTTTTTTAAAATAATAACTATATTGAATGTCTAACAATTTTGAGTATTTTCCCAATAAAATATGTATGATGATGAAAGGAAAAGCTGTGTAGAATGAAATATATAATATTGAAGATGTGGAGAATTAAATGACTTTTTCTCAGTTTCACTCTACATCACTTTATTAGGCAAATAATAATAAATCGCTATGTTGAACATATGCTCATCGTCTCCAAATTTTTACATTATTATCAGACGCAGGCCATCTACAAATCTCATGAACTCATGAATAAGCTAATATATAAATTTATTATATATAATGATTAAAACACTTAGAAATAAAACTTTCTTATTTCCATATACCGTATTATTATAGATGGTAGTACTAAGAATGCCAGACGTCGAGTTAATCGGAAAAATTTGTTTAATAAAGTGCTGTAAACTTTGAACTGAAAGGAATAAATTTATTTCTCCAAATTTATATATATATATAGAATGTCTCGAATCAATATTTAAAAAAATTTTAGTGTTTTTCAAAAAAAACTTCTCTTTGTCTTTTTCCACTTTTACCTTTTATTTAATTCTATTAAAATTCCAAAACATATATTGTATGTAGACAAAATAGTCATTATATATTTTGACAAAATAGTTATATTATAAAAATTTTATATATTGCGTTGTTTTCTTTTTACAATCTTAAGATTTTTTGAATGGGATTTTATTCAAAAACAATACCTATGATATATTCATATATTTTTCACTATAGCTTATAAGAACAATATGGATATAAAATATATTATTCTTTAGATATATTGTTTATCTCATATATTTATATATTTTTTAGCTAATAATTTTTAATAATTCATTTTCATTTTTTTAATAAATCATTATTTTACATTTTAATTTATTAATTCAATTAAAAAATCTACCATAGAAACGTTGCCCCTCTACCTATCAGATCCATTAGTCCTACTCAGGGAACAAGGTCCTACACAAGGTTGGCGAAATCGGATTTAGGACAAATTAAATTCATGAAGGGGCGGATTTTGACTTTTGCCGCCTCTAGGCAGTAGACTAATGTCGCACCACCCTCTTCAACCACGGTAGTGGAAAAATTTAAATGACAGAATGAAAAAGAGTAAGATACAATAATGAAGAGGAGAGTCTTTTTCAGCCAGAGAAATCAAATAATTTCGTTTTCACTATCGTCGTTTCGATCACCAGTGACCTTTCTCATTGATGTTTCGTTTTCTATTATTAATAATACATAAGCTTACAAACGAAAAAAATAACATGGCAACAAAAATATTTAGTAAAAAAAGACTATGTTCTTACAAAAAAAGAGGGCCTAGCCATAAAAAAGGCTCAAATAGAGAAATAAATACAAAATTTCATAAGAATTGGAAAATATTTTTTTAAATATGTAAAAAGTTCCAAAGGGGACCTTCCTTTTTGAATCGAAATTCAAATGCAACTTCCCATATGGATTTAAAATTGGCTCAATGGAAGGAAGTGCCGGAAAATGAATTTGAAAAATCTGAATTACATCAGTAAGGTGTATTGTATTTCAAACAATTTTCACGAAAAATTTTATTGATATATTTTTTAAATAATCGTTGGAGCGAATTTTGAGAAAATCAACAAAACTGAAAAAGTACATCAGTAAAGTACTAGAACTTTTTGGCCGATTTAGGTCAAAAGCTTATTTTCACCCCTTGGGAAGGTGACTAACTTGGATACCAAATGGCTTAAATAAGAATGCTTGGACCCCAAATATATATATTATTAATATAACGGTTATCGTCAAAGTCTTATATGGTTTAAGTTGTCGAAAAGACTGTGTGAATATGAGTGTGAATGAGAAAAGTGTTTAAAAAGAAATAAAATAAATAAATAACGGTTATCTTATACGGACTAAGTTGCCGAAAAGACTGTGTATGGGTGTATGAGTGAGAAAAAGTGTGAATGTTAAAAAAAAAAAAAATATATATATATATATCAGATTTATCGAATATTTTTATTTTCATATACAACTAATGACAGAGATAGGAAACAGCATCTGAGTTTGTCATAGAACAAAATCCATTGATCAGGGAATCCATAAAAATAATAAATTATTTTAACTTTAAAATATAGGCTGTAAGAATTTTTTTTTTAAATAATTTTATTGCTTTGAAAATTAAGAGACGTGAATTAAATTTTTTTTTTTTATATATTATACTCTTATTCTGTAATGGAATGTTTTTCCTAGTAGACATTAGAGGAGCAATTGGTAATTTTTTAATATTATAAAATTAATATATTATGCATTTAAATAATTTAAATATTTATTAGTTAGAATTAATTATTTTTTCAGATTGACTATCTTCTAAAATATAGAAAATATGAATGAAATCTCAGAAAATTGACAATTTCGATCCTCAAGCCAAAAACAGTCCAGAAAATAATTATTATATTTGCCACTCACTCATTTGGCAATTTATTCCCTGTGATAAAATTAAAACAAGTCGAGAATTCTCAAGTGAAGTTGCTGAAGTTGATTTACTTAGAAGGAAAGAAAAATGCTAGATCAGGATTTCTGACATTATTTGGATTCAAGAATTGGAATTGACTCATTTGTGTGTGTGTTACTGAAGAGTGAGATTATCTACTACCCATGGGCGTCCGCAGGGGGGGGGGGGGCAACCAGGCACTTGTCCTCCCTGGAAAATTAAAATGATACAAAAAAATGTATAAAACAAAAAAAAAAAAAAAAAAAATACAAAAAAACCTTTCTCAGTATACATCCACCTTGTCGCAGCGAGAAAGCTTTAAATACCAAGAGATGTATAACATTATTAATATCAAAGTTCGTTTTTTTTTAACTTATCTGGAAGTGACATGCCCCCTTTTGCAAAAAATCCTGCGGACGCCCTTGCTCCTACCTTTCACTCCTGATGAGGAGATTTCTCGAAAACGAACTAGCTAACTTAATCTGCAGCTTGTCCAACCTAGCCATTTGCCTCTTCATTCAAGAAACTTTTATATAAATCATTTGGACATCAGTTACTTATGTTAAAATACTGGTAGATCGAAGAATGTACTAGAATTTGTTTCTTTTTATTTTCCACCACTTTCAAGATACAGTGAAAATTTTTTTTTTATGGCCATGTTTGAGTAAAATCATTTACTCACTGGAGCTTTAAAAGAAGATGGGAATAATTTTTTTGAGGGGCATGGAAGGAACCTCTACGTGGTGCCTCCTAGTTACGTTGTCTTATGTAAAAGGCTCGGCTAATCCTTCCAAACAGCAAAATACTTCAAGCAGAATTGTAAAAAGATGAAATTATAAAGCATTATAAAAAAAATTTAAATATTTTTATAAGTTCAGGCATTCCAAAACTTTCTTCCCTTAAAATTTGAATCGTTTCTTACAAAATTTATAAGATCCTTATAATTCATTATATGAATCTGGTGTGACAAGCACATAACACAACTTTCAATTTTCGACGGTAAAATAAAGTTGTATGCTGTAAGATCAGTCTCATCTGATTTTTCCATTAATACAATTATCGGGCGAAGAAAGAAGTGGTTTTTAATATCAAATATATATATTCATAAATAACAGTTATCGTATAAAGTCTTATATGACCTGCATGTGTCTGTGAGTGTGAGGGTGAATGATAATAAATTTTTTTTCATTGTCCAAGCAAATAATATTTTTTTTCTATAAACCATTTTAACTGAGACCGGGTCTGAAAATATTGGATTTTAACAACAATATAGCCACACCTCTTTTTGTACACTAAATATAATCTATACTGTATATATAAGAAAAAATTAAAATATAAATGATAAATAGATCAGTACTGTTCAAAAAGACCGCGCTCGCTTTTTTAAAATATTTTTGTCAAAGTTAACTCATACATACAAATTCATACTTTTTTAATGAAATTGCTTAATTTAAATAAATGGTTTAAACAATAGAAAAAATATCTTTCGTTTTTAATTGTTAGTAGAAATTTTATTTTAAGGAAATTTTTTGTTTTTAGAGTGGCAATAGTGTAATAACAAACATTGCCTGTAATTTGTTCCAATTTTTACGCTTGTAGAATTTCAATGTTAATTGAGGTTAGGTAAAATTATATAGAATAATAAAGTTTTTTAAAATGAATGAAGCTGAATTGTTATACGGGACTTCTCTATCCCTAGAATCAATTAAGGTTATGGGGGAAAGTATAGGAATACAAAATTTGATGGATGAGGCAGCAAAATATTTGGCTGATGATGTTTCATATAGATTGAAACTTCTTGTTCAGGTATTAATTTTTAAACAATCTTTTTTAATTCAAAATATAATTTTATATTTTTTATAATAGGATGCCGCTAAATTTATGTATCATGGAAAGAAACAAAAACTTACCCCATCTGATATTGATGAAGCTTTAAAAGTTAAAAATATTGAAGTAAGTATTTTCTTTATAACAAAAAGAAAAGAGATTCCGATTTATCTTTACTATAAGACGCCAGCCAAGCTCGGGCGCTGGCTTACACTTCACTAGTCTACTCTTTTGACATTAGCTCTACATTCCCTAGTTGTTTTTAATTTTTTTTTAATCGAAGGAAACCGAACTGCATACCGAAGGACCGAAACAATTAGGTCGGGACCCCTACAAGTTGTTTAAAAAAAAAAAAGATTTTAGGTGGTTTGGCGTCTTATAGTAAATATTAGCCGAGATTCCTAATTCAGTAACCTAGCAAGGGGGTCATCATGCCCCGGGCGCTACTCACAAAGGGGCGTGTATTGTGCCCCGGGCGCTAGTTAAGCTCACTACGCGATATTGCAGCAAAAAAAAGGAATAATTTAAGAAAACAAAGTGTCATTACAGATTTTTTCAAGAAGTAAATATTAAATTTTGCATTATATTAAATGTTTCGGGTAATCCGGCATAGTCCCTGCTCCGTTTAGGCCGGATTAGCAAGACTAATATTAATACTGTATATATAAGGATCGTCCACATTATGGAACGCCTTTTAAACACTCACACTTTTTTCCCATTTACACATCACACAGTCTTTTCGGCAACTTAGGCCATTTAAGACTTAAACAATACTCGTAATTTATTAATATATATATATATTGGGGTCCAGGCATTCTTATTTAAGCCAGATTTATATTATTTAATAAATAATACCATTTTTTTATAGCCAATATATGGATGTTATGTTCCGGATAATATACCATTTAGATTTGCTTCTGGTGGAGGCAGGGAATTACATTTTATCGAAGAAAAAGAATTTGATCTTAATGACCTTGTCAACCAACAACTTCCTAAAATGCCTCTCGATGTTTCTCTCAGAGGTAAAATTAAAAAATAATAAATTCTATTAAAATAAATTCCATTTTCATATTTCTTATTTTATATTTGTGTTGTTTTTTACTATTTATAATTATTATTTTCCTTATTTAATTCAATTCTCTCGATTGCATTTCTTAAAGTACTTTACAGATAATATTAGTAAATAACCATTTTTAGCCCATTGGCTTTGCATCGATGGTGTTCAGCCCACAATACCAGAGAACCCTCCTCCAGTCACAAAAGAAATTCAAAAAGTGGAAAGTATAGATCCTGTTTGCAAATTAAATAAATCTGGAAAGGATAAAGTAGACAGCGCTGGAACACCAACAATAGGGTGAATATAACATTTAATTAAAAAAAAATTATATTTATATTAAAGTTATTGAACTTTAATTTCTATAAGTTGGAAATGAGATAGGGCTTTTCAGCCTAAATAAAATATATAAATAATTTATATATTTATTTTATTAAAATATTTTAGATCTCAGACCTTCGGGTTTCGGCTACTGTAAGCCTTACTTAGTGAGGTGATCTATAAGGAGAGTATTATATTCGCATTTAGATCCATTAAATTAAAAATTTGAGTCATATTAATAAATAATGTCATATATACAAGCTTCACTTTACTCGTCAATCATACATTTGACATTATTTATTAATATGACTCAGATTTTTTAATGTAATGGATCTAAATACGAATATAATACTCACCTTATAGATCCATTCCTCACTGAGGAAGCCTTACAGCAGAGTAGCCGAAACCCGACGGTCTGAGATCTAAAAGATTTTAATAAAATAAATATATGCATTATTTATATATTTCATTTGGGCTGAAAAGACCTATCTCCTTTCCAACTACTATTTGAACAGTCCTGGTGAGTTGAAACATTTAATTTTTATTTCTATTTTAGTAAAATTCAAAAACTTAGAAATGTGGAGACTGTTCATGTCAAACAATTGGCAACCCATGAACTCTCTGTTGAACAACAATTATATTATAAAGAAATCACAGAAGCATGCGTTGGCTCTGATGAAGCCAGGCGAGCAGTAAGTATTATTATTATAAATACAAATATTTATATTAAATTAAAAAATTTCATAATACAATTTTTATTTAAGGAAGCACTTCAAAGTTTGTCTTCGGATCCTGGACTTCACGAGATGCTTCCGAGAATGTGCACATTTATTTCTGAAGGTGTTAAAGTAAACGTTGTTCAAAATAATCTAGCACTTCTAATTTACCTGATGCGAATGGTAAAAGCATTGTTAGATAACCAATCGTTGTATTTAGAAAAATATGTAAGTATTTTCTAGAATTTAATTAAAATAAATTATTCATCTAATTATATAAAGACATCTGCGGTATTTAAAAATAAAATATCACAGTTAAGAAATTTTCTAATTTTTGAAAGGAAGTTACAAAACAAACAAAAGTCTTCAGATAGTTTTCTAAATGAATAATCGTGCCCACCTTCTATCCCGAACGTCGCGGGTACGGACCCCAGGCAGTCCGATGATTTAAGCCATTTGGATACCAAACCCCTGAAACCAAAAAAGTGGTTTTCGCGACATGGTCTGTCTATGTGTGTATGTCTGTGAACAAAATATCTCAAGAACGAAAAGAGCTAGGAGAAATTTAATATTTAAGTTAGGCACCCCCCTGGGACGAGCTTTTGAACAAAATCGGCCAAAAAGTACTAGTACTTTACTGATGTACTTTTTCAGTTTTTTCGATTTTCTCAAAATTCGCTCCAACAATTTTGATTAAAATTCATAAATCTATTATTTTTTCAATGCTCTTTAAAAAGTATATCAGTGAAATTTTTCGTGAAAATTGTTTGAAGTACACATTACTGATGTGGAAGCATTCGTAGCTCAGAGTCATCATTTCTCAAATTCTCTGAAACAATTTTGTACGAGGTTGAAATTTTATATTTAAGTTAGGCATTCCCCCACCCCCTCCCCAAAGGGTGAAAATAAGCTTTTAAACAAAATCGGCATAAGATTCTTATAGAATTTTGTTTTTTCAGCTCATGTCAAGCACAGTACACAACTTTCTCTTACCTTACTGAAGGTAGGAGAAAGTTTTGTGCTGTGCAACTATCACATCACCATTTATTTTCTTAGTACCACTAATTTTATCAGTAGATTAGTTAAATCTTACTAATCATTTAAATTGTTGTATTACTGTAAATTTTCTGTAGCAATCCTTATTCTGCCTCATAATTGGGGAAGGGTGAGGGGGGAGGAGAGCGTGAATCCTGTCTTGAACCCTCTCGCCATCAAAAATTTCTGACTACGCCTCTGCGTGATACAATAATGTAGAAATATATAATGATTTCGATTTTTTTTTCAGCTTCATGAGCTTATTCCTTCTGTGGCTACATGTATTGTTTCAAAACAACTGTGTATGCGTCCTGAACTTGATAATCATTGGGCATTAAGAGATTTCGCCGCTAGATTAATGGCCCAAATTTGTAAAAATTTCAATACTAGTACAAATAATGTTCAAACAAGAGTTACACGAATGTTTAGTTCAGCAATTCGTAATTGTGAAAAAACACATCTATCTTCACTTTATGGGGCAATAGAAGGTACGTACAGTATATTCAAACTCTAAACGGCCCTTAATTTAAAAGCCCTTAGAGGCCCTTAATTTATAAATTAAGAAATAATGAAGACCACATATTTAAAAATTAAATCAATAATTAGGATAAAATTCTTAGATTTTCAAATTCAATGGATTACTTACTTATAACCCAACTTATTTTCCAGGTCTTTCTGAACTTGGCTCAGAAGTAATTAAATCATTCATTCTACCAAAAATTAAAGTGATTTCCGAACGAATTGAGACCTCTATTGAAGGGCCTTTATCTAATAATATTGATAGAATTGCCGCTACACATCTTAAAATTCTGATTGTAGTAAGTAGAATTTTTTAATTTGTCTAATTAATAATTAAATTATTTATAAACATGTATATTATTTTTTTAGAAAGTATTACCGCCGTTACTTAAAACTCTCCGCTCATTACCTGATTATATCGAAGATTACAAAAATGATTTTGGATACCTCGGAACTGTTTTACATGCGGCAGTAATTAAACAACGAAACCAATCCTCAGGTGGAGGCGGAGGTTCAACTGGATCTGGTTCTTTAGCCTCTCGCAATATGTCTTCATCTGGCGGTGGGGCAGGAGGATCTTTAACTCAGGGAGGATCATCCCAACAATCTGGAAATCGTACTCTTTTAGTTGAGCAAAATAGAGTTCAGCAGCGAAGTAAATATGTGATTCTTTCACGACCATCAACACCCAGTCAGGTATAGGATTTTATTTTCTCAATTTCTTTGCCTATTGGAGCATGCAATGAATTTCACAAAAACCACCAATATGTTTATAAAGTGTAAGTGTGATTTTTAAAAATAATATTTTATAAATAACGAAATAATAACTATAAACTCTAAAATTTTATATAACTCTGCCAGGTCTATTCTTTAAGCAAAAACGTTAACTTTTAACATCTTAAATCAGCGTCAATTCATTGTAACACCTCCTTGCCTCAAATTGCTATTCTGTAAGCAAAAACTTTAACCCCAAGGCGTTAACATTTAGTATAGTGTTAAAAATTAATGCCATGTCTAGGGAGTGCCTTTAATATTTTAACTCCATATTTAATGCATAAAAATGGCGACTTTAACTAAAAAGTAAGGTTATGAATTTGTCAGCTTTGAGATAAAAGCAACATGTTAACGTCGCTGTTAAAACTTGTTTTAGAGAATAGCATGTTTTAACGCTGATGTTATTATTTTACTTTTTAACACCCAATTTATCATGTTAAATTCTAACGTCTGTTTTTAGAGAATAGACCTGTGCTTGCTTTAATTTCATTTTATACTCATGATTTATTATTTTTCATTTAGTCTCTTCATAGTCCGACTGGACAAAGCGCAAGTGGAAATACAGGATCAAGTAGTTCAACAGTTAGTGGAGGAGTCTCTTCTTCTGCGACACCAACAGTTGTTAAATTAGTGACATCTGCTCAGCAAGTGGTTCCTGCTCAAAAATTTGTAACTGCACAGTCAGCAAACTCTGGACCAAATCAAACCCAACCCCAATCACCTTCTATGACTAAAGTGGTGGTCGTTTGCATGTCAAATGCTTCATCAACCAACACTGTTTCATCAACTTCATCGGTTAGTTAAATACTAATAGTTTTCTCTAGAAAAATGTCTTTTAAACCTTTATCTATCACTCCATGTGTTTAGAGACTGATAGGTTGTAGTAACATTCTTGGGATTATATGGGGCTGATTTCCTATCTCCTTTCGCAAGAGAGCTTTAATATGAATTGTATTCAACTCAGTATTTTAAAGCGGGGCAGGAGCGAAGCTGTTACGGATATTTTTCCCGATAAGATGGCGTTGTTTGTCTTAAAAGCTAAATAACAAAAAAAAAAAACAAAAAAAAAAATACACCTAGGCCTATTACGAAAATTTTCCAAGAGATGTCAGAATGGTAGCTAATAATTTAATACATTTGGTTGATTTTCATTTATCTTTTAACAATGAATACTTTATAAATGTTATTATCTATTATGTTTCATTTATAAAAGCATAAAAATATATAAATATAGGCCAGATATAGGCTAATAGGGTACCGGCTTTTAGGCTAGCCTGCCATCTTTTGCAAGAGTGCTGAACTATTTGACAGTTCATTTTTAAATAAATCATCTAAGCTTACTTTAAAATTTTCTTAATTAATATGTGATTAATAATAACAATAAATTCATTTTAAAATTTTAAAAAAATTTTAAATTATTGGGACAGGTTATTTTCTCTATTTGCTTGATAACAAAAAAATTAATTTTCATAATATTTTAATGTCATTAAAAAAATTATCTTTCTGTCCCGATAATTCATTAAAAAAAAAAAAAAACCTTTAAAGTACGTTTAGACGGCCGCTCCTAATCACCCTTAAGCTATCTCTCTTTATTATCTAACATAAATTTGCAAACTAGTTCTATGGTAAAAAAAAAAATTTGATTTCTTTATAAAACGCAATTTATAGCTGTGATGTTATATTCATAAGAGGGTAGAAAATGAGAGATGCAGCTTACTGTTTAGCCAATTAATTTTAAATGTTACGGTAAATTCAGAGCCGGATTAAGAGGAGGAAACTCTTCTTTTTTTTTTTTATTATGCCCCTTTAACTCTCATCTTCCGGCTACAGAAATGTAGATAAACATTATTTATAAAAAATATATTGTACATATAACTATAAATAAAACAATATCTACAATATAGATTGCAAAAAAAAAAAAAAAAAAATTGTAATTTCAAGCTAGAAAAATTAAAGAAGCCCAAAACATCGCTGGCAAAAACTTTCTTGATCCGGCCCTGAGAGATACCTTTGGACCATAAATTGATATTCTCCACAATACCTTTTCCTATATATACATTTATTTAAAGATCAACTTTAACTTCAGGTTCCATTTTTACTTGCCTTATACTGTATTTTTACTCTGACCACTAACCATTTTTTTTTTCTATGTTTATTTAAATTTTATGATACACAATATAATATAAATAAATTTATCGGATAGATTGAACAGCGATCCACACTCGGAAATTTCTCCAGGATCAAAGTTCCATTTTTTCCTAAAGAAACACTAACATTTATATATACTTGTATATATAATATAATATAGTTAACTTATAATAACCAAATTTCTTCTATCAACTATTTTAAAATTTAAATTATGTTCTTTCTTTATTAGTTGAATTTTACTCTGAGAATAGGGAAGGAGGCAATGTTACCCCCCCCCCCCCCCATGCAGGAGTTTATTTCATTTCCTCAATGATTTAACTGGGTTTGTTTTCAGAGCTTTAATTTAGACAGACATTTACTTCTTTTCTTATATCTTATTTTTAATATTATTTGACTTTTTATTTTATTTTAATTTAATTTTTATTTTTTATTTATTTTAAGGCTGGACATCCATCCAATATGGGAGTGAAGTCTGTTTTTGTGACTCCTCAAATCGTTAAAGAAGAAGAACCTAATTGAAAATTTTATTTAGATTTTTTAGATTAATGAAATAACTTTAATCTTTTTATTGTATATACAATCGTTTAAAAAAGTTTTTTATTATTTGGAATAATTCCTATTTAAACATATATTTTAATATTTTAATATAATTTATTATTTTAATAAGTCTTTATGGAAATTTTATATATTAATTTATAAGTATATATTTTTAATAAGAATATTTTTATTTCATTTAAATATCATTGATTAATTTTCATATATGCATTCTGAATAATTAAATAATTCTTTTTATAACCATAATCTCTAATTTTTTTTATTATATATAAATTACAATCCATAAAAAATTAAAATTCTCATTTTTTTAGGGTCTTCTTTAAATCATTAATCAAGAAATATATATGCCCCCGGGCCTTGGTCTAGTGGTTAGCATGCTGGCCATTTGTTCCAAGGGTCGCGAGTTCGGATCCCGTCCCATGCGACAAAAATTTACTTAAATTGAAGTGACTATCAATCAATTTAAATAAATAGGGACGGGCCGTAACGAGGGCGTGGCAAAACAGGCGCCCGCCACGGGCGCAACTGGGCTGGGGGCGCTAAACAAAGGGGACCAACCTAGTTGTGAGCTGCACGAGGTTTTTATTTACCAACATTTTAATCAGTGAGGAGCCACGAGGGAGAGGGGAAATGGCCTCTGACAATTATATCAGCCCACCTCTCCCGTAGCGCCTCACTGATTATATTGGTGGTAAATAAAAACCTCGAGCAGCAGCAACTCCCGTGTTTTTTTTTTTTTTTTTTTGGTTTTTATGTTTTTAGTTCTCTCAATAACAATCAACACGCACGCCAACCAAAAAAAAAAAAAAAAAAAGAAGAAGCAAAAAGGGAAACAAAAACGCGGGAGCAGAGAAGGGGGATGATGAGGTTGGGCTTGAAATGAGGAGTGTGGTTTTTGGGGGGGAGGGAGGGGGG
Organism: Euborellia annulipes; assembly: GCA_023213315.1. Lineage (NCBI taxonomy): Eukaryota > Metazoa > Arthropoda > Insecta > Dermaptera > Anisolabididae > Euborellia > Euborellia annulipes. Next base: position 130,430 of record JAKCPI010011283.1, read on the forward strand.
GGGGGGGGGGGTTTTGGGGGGGGGGGGGGGGGGGGGTTTAAGTTTGCAATAAAAATAGGACAACAGAATTTACACTCTATCTTATTAATGATTTTTAAATTGAAATTTTGCAATTTATAATTTTTTTTAATTGGCCAACTAAACTGTCGTGTGCGCTCTTCAATAGGCAGCTATGGCATTTTATGAGTTGGGTGATAGTTGGTCGATTTTTTTGTCAAAAGTGCAGATCGATCGCATTTGATTAAAAAATCGAGTTGATCTGCAGTTGAGTCGTGTGCGCACCTTCATTGAACTTAAGCACATATCAGGGGCGTATAAAGACATTTTTTCGGGGGGGGGGGGGGCCTGATCTCAAAAAAACTTTTTTTTCGCGGGACCAAAGTTTTCCGCCCTGCGAAAATTTTTGATTTCGCGGAACCAAATTTTTTCGCTCTGCGGGAAATTTTTTTTTAGGGACACAAAATTTTTGCCACCAGCGGAACAAAATTTTTTTCCCATGTACCGCCCCCGGTCTCTTTTGCGGAACCAAAATTTTCATGTGCCACCCGCGGAACATTCCCTCTTTTTCGAAACCGAAATTTTTGTGCTGCGGGGCCGAGCAAACATTTCGGGGAGGGTGGGGGGGGAGGGGCCGTGACCCATTATTGTCTCTACATCCCTATATGTGAACATGCATTTAGAAAATTTCGGGGGGAGGCGGGTGGGTCCCCTCGGCCCCCCCCCTTATATACGCCCCAGGCACATATCTCCATCGACTAAACTATCGCTAGACTAGAAATCGACCATGTGCGGTCAGCCTTAGGCTCGATCAAATGTTAAATTCTGGTTAACTCAAACAGGCTTGAAAAAAGGTGCAGGAGATGGATTTGAACTCGCGAAGTTTGGTTAAGTGAGAATGGAAAAAAAATATAGATTACTTGAGGACTCATTAACCACCTGAGCCACACTTTCTTTAATTGCTTTATGGAAAAATAAGCTATAAAACAAACATGAAATAAAAGAAGTATTAAAAAAATTTTAATATTCCACATATGATATATCATTTTTCATTGTTTTTTATGCTGATTAATAATTTATAATCAAAATGTCAAAAGAATGCATAGTTTACAAATAATTCAATGGACAAACGTCAGATTGTTTATGCCTTGATGTAATTAAACAAAAAACTCTATCTAACATATGATACATTAAATTAATTCTTGAATTCCCCCTGATTCCAGAGAACTAAAGCCCTTTTAGTTATATGATCTAATTTGGAAGTTATTGGCGATCAAAGTTAAGCTTATTTTCGACCTTAATGACATCAACACTCAATTCTATATTATCGAAAAAGCTTATTTAGTATTGTCTGATTAAAACCAAATTTTTACCAGAGATTTATAATTAAAAAATGAGTTTTTTTCTAAAGTTTCAATGAGATTGGTAAAGAAATAAATAAAATATTGACTCTTTTGTAAATTGCGTTTTAGAATTTGGGATCCCAAATGCAAGCCTAGAGGCGGTTCATAGAACCGCTCTCTTTACCCATCCGGGATCCTAAATTCTAAAACGCAATTTACAAAAGAGTCAATATTTTATTTATTTCTTTACCAATCTCATTGAAACTTTAGAAAAAAACTCATTTTTTAATTATAAATCTCTGGTAAAAATTTGGTTTTAATCAGACAATACTAAATAAGCTTTTTCGATAATATAGAATTGAGTTGTTGATGTCATTAAGGTCGAAAATAAGCTTAACTTTGATCGCCAATAACTTCCAAATTAGATCATATAACTAAAAGGGCTTTAGTTCTCTGGAATCAGGGGGAATTCAAGAATTAATTTAATGTATCATATGTTAGATAGAGTTTTTTGTTTAATTACATCAAGGCATAAACAATCTGACGTTTGTCCATTGAATTATTTGTAAACTATGCATTCTTTTGACATTTTGATTATAAATTATTAATCAGCATAAAAAACAATGAAAAATGATATATCATATGTGGAATATTAAAATTTTTTTAATACTTCTTTTATTTCATGTTTGTTTTATAGCTTATTTTTCCATAAAGCAATTAAAGAAAGTGTGGCTCAGGTGGTTAATGAGTCCTCAAGTAATCTATATTTTTTTCCATTCTCACTTAACCAAACTTCGCGAGTTCAAATCCACCTCCTGCACTTTTTTTTTAAATCATATTATCAATTTCCTTTTATTTTTAATGCTAACTTATAATTTCATTTATCTGTCATTATAGCGAGAGAAAGGATTTGTGGAATAAAAATTTTGGTAACCCTATGTTTAGGGGATTTTGACAAATTTTTAAATAACTTTTTTTTATTTATATTGGCATGAAGGCCACAATTTTAACCAATTGCGCTGGCTGGAGTTGGAGAACGAATCTAGAGGAGCAAATGAACAGGGTATTATGATATATCATTAATCTGTAATTAATATTTTAGATACTTGACACAGGCGCTTCATACCCTTTTTACGGCACTGGGGACGGGGCCTAAATGGCCATAAATGTCGAAAAAGAAAGATCTTAAATAAAAAAGAAATCTTCTTTCCTCGCCTTATTCCCGTTGTGCGGGGTCAGCGGACCTCACTCCCCCCCCCCCCATTCCCCCTATCATATTTTTGCACATGAAAGGATAGAGCAGGCCGGCTTGTCGCACGGTCTGACGCCTGTTGAAAATATAGAAGGAAGAGACAGACATACAAAGAACAGGACTGCCTGTCCCAGGTTTCTCTGGTTCCCCTGTTCCCTGAACCCAGCTCGGGAAGCTCGTGGTCGCCATCCACGTACCCTGAGCAAAAAAAAAAAGAAATACAGCATATATATACATTTTGTTTTGAAATAACCCTGTACCGATAGCTACAGGGGATGTTCAAAGCGCTGATTTCTTGGGGTCACCCACCCGATATTTCGCCGATTTTGGTATTGCCCATTATAACAGGTTCATTGAATTTAATTCGTATTCAAATTTTAAAAATCCGCCAAAATGGCTTCTTTGATTTACCTGAAGTTAGTAAAAATATTTTTTGGTTTTCAAGTTTTAACCTAAATTTAATCTAATATATATTATCTACGTTTTATATTTAAAAATACTCTTTTGTATTAAAAATACAAGTTCTAATTTTATAATTTTTTTTAATATTTTGAAATGTAAAATGATAAAATATATTGATTTTACTTTTCTTATTGTTGCTAACATAAGTTACCTTATCGCCCCTTTTGCTAGTTGACACCATCTTCTTTCCTGGCAATTTGACTGCCATTTTGTGCTTTAATCCAATATTTCACAAATAAATTTAAACTAATTTATTAAATTTACAACTATCAAGGTAAGATTAATTAAAAAAAAAACCAAATCATTTTTTTTTCATATTTTCAAATTTTTTTAAAAATAGCAATGCCTTTATACAACTTAATATTACTATATTTTGATAAATTTGAAAAAAGTAATCAATTTTTTTTATAATTTACTATAAGAATCTCTATATAAAAAGTTTATTCATAATTTTAACCCTTATATATTTATTTTTTTCATTTATAGATGGCAGACGCACGGCCAATGAAATACCCTTATACTTTTTCAGCCAAATTAGCTCAATTTCCTTGGAAATTCTACTTTCGAAATAATTGGTTTTTTAGATATTATTTATATTCTGTTGTGGTTTGCACTCCCTTGTTCTATAAGATCCATAAACTTGGTAAGTTAAGTTATATAATAATGAGAGTGGTCAAATTAAACAGACCTTAATTTTAAATTGACTGATTTATTCGATATCTCTTATTTGTCTTCACATAGTCAAGTATTTCTAAATGTTTTCTTCAATCGATGTTAATTTTTTAAAATACTATGAGCTATGTCATTATATTATATATTATCATGATATCAAGTAAAGAAATGATTTGCACAATTTGGATTTTTTCTACCGGAAAGTGTACCAAAAGATATTATTTTATAAGGATGTGCCATTTTATTGCCTGCCACATCCTCACCACAGCCATCAAGAAACAATATATTTTTTTATATCAGCCGCGTATTTCCGAAGAGGCGGAATAGGGCGCGCCTGGAGCGGCAAATTTTAAGGGCGGTGAAAAAACTGCTTATTTATGTACTAATAAATTTATTACAAAACCTCCAATTTTAATTCAAATTTTAGAGTTGATTTTGCAAATATCTAAAAAGTATCCTATTAAAGAATTTGTACGCTTTGTCCGATTTTATTTAAAGATCGAATTCGAATCGCATCTGATATACTGTAGATACCTAGCTTAAATATCGAATTTGAGCTCGCCTCCCCTTCTCCAAGAGTGAGAAAAAATATTTTCTAGGATATACTTCTGGAGACATAATTTTCTTGGCCTTCGAAACTTTATTGCTTTTAAGAGCAAAGGGTTCGGGGGGGGGGGAAAGAGTTGTACAGTGAGGGTCAATATTAAGTCCCACTCATGCGTTTTCTACTGTGATTATTTCATTGTTTTTATAAAAGAAAATGAAAATCTTTACTGAAAATTTTCTAGGTTTGAAAAATAAAAGTTTCAATTAAAAAATATATAAGCTTATATATTTTTTTTTTAAAACAATGAAATAATCACAAGTAGAAAACGCATGGGTGGGACTTAATATCCCATTCGTTTTCTCATACGATTATTAATTTTAAAAAAATAGATGCAAACTTTTGTGATTCTGATTCTAACATAGATTATAATTTCAATAAAGATGTTCATCTTCTTTTATAAAAACAATGAAATAATCAGAGAAAACGCATTGATACTTTTATATTGTGCCACACTATACTCCAAGAATAAATATATCTACCCCCTAGCATCCTAGTTTATGCCGAACTGTAGTCCTTTAAAAAAAATCATAATCCATTTTCGATTCCAATGCCATCCCAAATCTATGTCTTACATATACATAAATAGAGAAAATTGTATTTAAATTAAGGTCTGTTTATATTTGATTCGCCTATAGCTTTTTATATATATATATATATTATAAAATCTTATTTCACCCATATATATATATATTAAACTTTATTTATTATTTCAGCTAACAGTCCTGCAAATGTTAAGAAATGGGAGGAAATAAGAAGAAAAGAAAGAGAAGGTCATCATTAGAAATCTTATTTATAGTTCAAATGTTTCACATTATCTAGACATTAAATGTTAATAAATTTGGTTCATTCTTATTACTTTTATTTCCTTAACCTCTAATAAATTATTCTAATCCAGGTAACTTACACTAATTATTAATTTAAAAATTTAATGTCATTTTGCACAAAAATATTTATATACATTACATAATAATAATAATAATTAACATCCAGAGATGATGTGCAATACTTGTTGAGGTGAATTCTACAAAAATGGCTATAATATAATGAAGTTAATGTAAAATAACCTTATTTCCAAAAATAATTAAGTTAAATTAAAATGTAAAAAATAAATACACTTTTAGTAATGAGTTGATGATATCTTAAAAAGTCTTTTTTTTGTACAAAAATTAGAAGTTTGGGATGAGAATTTTATTTTTACAAATTGCCTTATAAATTTTTCTATGAGTCATTATCTTCATCTTCCTGATCCTCATCTTCATCTACTTCCATTTCTTCTTCATTATCAGTTTCTTCATGCTTTCCCAATGCCTCATTTTCATCTTCTTCTTCTTCTTCTTCATCATTTTCATCGCCCTCTTCGCTCTCATTTTCATCATCATCTTCAACTTCCTCCTCATTTTCATCATCCTCTACTTCTACTTCATTATCATTATCATCGTCATCTTCCTCTTCAATCTCTTCCTCTTCCTCCTCATCACCTTCATTTTCTTCCACATCATCTTCATCCACCACAGCTTCTTCATCCTCATCATCGTCTTCTTCTACTTGGTTCTCCTCATCTTGTTCTTCTTCGTCTCCTTCTACCTCCTCTTCCTCCTCATCTTGTTCCTCTTCGTCTCCTTCTATCTCCTCTTCCTCCTCATCCTCTTCTCCTTCCTCATCCTCTGCTTCTTCTTCTTCTTCTTCTTCATTACCATTTGCCATTTCCTCATCATCATCTTGTTCTTCCTCTTTAGGAATTATTTCACGCCTTGCTCTTTTTGCAGGTGGCTCTTGCAGATCTTCTTCTTTCAATTGTAAACCCAACTCCCGACATCTTTTTTCAAAAAACTTCCTTAATCGAGTTCCAGCTCTGAAAAACAAAAATAGTTTATCAGTTTTTAATAGATAAGTATCCTAACTATAATTAAAACACTATATATTAATTATAAGGACCGCCGGCCAAAAAATAAATACTTCTGCGTATTATCCGTGATATGGTACTGAAGATAATTCCATATCACTGGGATCGAAATATTTACAAATAAACGGATAATACGCAGAAGTATTTATTTTTTGGCCGACGGTCCTTATAATTAAAATTTGATTTTCCTAACGGCCATCTTCAAACAACTTACTTATATTCTGGAGCAGATGGTTGGTTATACATTCGGCAATTTTCAAAAACAAGAAGAGCATCTGCGAGAAACTCACTATTATTTCGATATTTAAGCATGTTTAATTTATTTAAGATTGTGCCTAAATCCATAGGTCTTTTAATAATAAGATGATAATCAGGAGCCTAAAAAAGAATATACAAAAGTGAATTAATAAAAAATATATACCAACACACATTTCTAATATTTTCTATTCTCCTATTACAAATTAAATTTTAAACCTGGGTCTTTGGAAGATAAAGGTTGTTTATTGTTATTGTGGGGGAATAAGGGATTAAGGGTGGTCGTCCACTGGAAGCGTAAACGCGCGACAACGTGCTTGCGCTAAAAGAGCGGCAATAAGCGTATAGGTGCTACAGATCCCAATGTGTGGGAATAAATTGTAGATCGTCCACTACAAGCGTGCGACAACGCGCTACATCTCAAATAAATGGGATCTGTAGCGCGTTGTTGCGTCTATCCTTGTGTATTTCCAATCTAAAATACTCTTCCCTTGCAACAAAAACCACACCACTTTGTTTCTTTTTATTAAAATTAATGCAACCAAATAAAACAAAGACAGAAATGTCGATATTCAAGTTGTGGAACAAGATAAGATTATTTGAAAATTTGTGGAACAAAATAAGATTATTAAATTCTACTACAAAATAAGATTATTTGAAAATATAGAGAAAAAAATAAATTTCGACATTTTTATCTTGGTTTTATATTTTATTTCATTATATTATTTATTTAACTATTTATTAAAATGATATGGATTTGTTTTAAATTTACTTAGAAATGTATAAGATATTTTATATCAAATGCAGCGCGAAGTCGCGTGCAGTGTACGACCCTTGTCGCTTATGCCGCTCTTGTAGCGGTCGCGCGTTTACGCTTCCAGTGGACGACCAGCCTAAGAAACGGGGGACCGCTTCGAACCGGTTAAAACCTGATATGTCTGAGAGTTTTATATAGGGGTAAACAAAAAAAAAAAAAAAAAAAAAACAAAGGGATGAAACCCCTATTATTAATTAGGATCAAATTTGAAAATTCAATCTACTGGGGAATAAAATATTAAAAGGATATAATTTTCATATGGACATTCTAAAAGAAAAAATAATTTTCATATTCGTTTATTCTGTAGATTTTTTGATCCCCGTGAGATGCATTCTCAGTACTAGCAAAGGGTGTTTTGCAAATCGTCACACATTCCTATCCAATATGTTAAAGAAGTTGAGTTGTCTATGAATATAAATTTCATAATATATATATATATATATATATATATATTAGGGTGGCTCTTATTTTGAAAAAATTAAATTTTAATTTAACACGGGTTTTAAATGGGCTTTTCTGACAATAATAGACTTTCGAACGTTACAAAAAAAAAAAAAAAAATTAATGTTTGAGGGCAAATTTGAGCTCAGTGACCCCAAAAAACATAAGTAGCCCATGGGCGTACCCAGGATCAAATCTAGGGGGGGGGGCATGGTCAGATCATGGTCGTCAGGGGGGGGAACGTCCTGATTGGGACATAGCTATTTTTAATATAGAGGGGAAAAGCCTTCGAATTAAAGGCCTAAAAACCCTTGAGTCCTAAGAAAAATAATCATTCGCCGCCGCTATCCACCAATTTTGTTTCGTTTCACCACTTTATAAACGTTTAATTTTTTTTTTTTTGCTTCTAGGGGGGGGGGGGCAGCTGCCCCCCTGCCCCTCGCTGGGTACGCCCATGAGTAGGCCTATAACAAGTTTCATAATTTTACAGAGAAATTTCTAAAAGTTACATTCAAAATTCTATTATTGTCAGAAAAGCCCATTTAAAACCCGTGCTAAATTTCAACTGCTTACTGGAACTAGTTTTTTTTTTTTTTTTTTTTTAAACCCTCATACTTCAGGTGGGGACTTAATTGTGGCGCTCACTGTACAAGGCAGGCGCGCTGCCAACTACGCCAAGCCCGAGAGGCTACCGGGACGGGTTATTTTTGCTTGGAGAAAAATCTAAAAAAAATTCAGGGCTCTAAATGACATTCTAAATCAATTTCTAGCAGGATAAATAAAAGGCCAAGCAGCTCTGATTATTTCTTTATTGTATTCGAACCCATAGCGACTTTTCGGTCGACTATGCGACCATCTTCATGGCTTCTAGGGTTCAGTATTTATCCTGCTACATATTGATTCAGCTATTCACCTCGTTTATAAACCAATTTCCGGGTGGAGGTCGATAAAATTCAACGTTTTCCAAAATAAGGGCCACCCTAGTTTAGATAATTTATATTCATGTCGAGCCCATCTACTTTAACATATTGGATAGCCCATTGCACACTGGTAGTGTTCCTGCCTTTTGTGCTAAGGGCCAGGGGTTCACATTAAGTCTCATGCGACAAAAATTTATTTCAAATAGAGACGGGGTGTAAATGGCCTCCGATGAATAGGAATGTGTGACGATTTGCAATATAACCGTTTACCAGTGAGATAGAACCATTTCCAATTAAAACTGGAAATGGTTCCATTTCACGGGGATCGAAATCTAGTCCATCTACAAAATAAACGAATAATATAGTCTCGCAGATTCATGAAAAGTAAGGTGAAAGACCTAATTTCGGAGTCGACAACAGTCCTTTTATTGGAATATCTCATCAATTTAGTTAATATACCTCGGTCTTATGAACAGGCCGAAGAAAAGGCCAAGAATCCTCATGATGCATAAGTTCTTTTAAGAGATCTTGCAATGCTGCGTTATCCAATGGCAAATCAAGATCTATATCCTGATTTCTTCGATTTGATCGTCTATTTCCAGAAGACATTGGTGTATCGTCACTGTCCTCAGCTGAAAAAATAAACAAATAATTTGAAATTTATTTATACATACTTCAAATCTTATTTTATAGAATTTATCTATCAAATGAATAAATAGGCCTACAAATTTATTATATTTAATAATTAAATTTCATTAGTCCTATATTATTTTAAAAAAATTTAAGAGATCATAGAAACGAATCATTTAGCATATGATCGAACTTAAACAATTATTTACTAGTGGTAAACTTCTTGTTAGAAAGCATGAAAATGAATTTTTTCATGAATGAAAAAAAATGATAATTTAAATAAAAGGTTTTTCCAACATTTATTTCAGAAATCTTATAAGAGAACTGTTTATAAAGTTTTTTTTTTTTTAAACGAAACATTATTTTCCAAATACCTTATTATCATTACTTTCCTTTAAACAGTTTTGGTAGCCTTCGTCAAAGAAAGAGGTCCCCGTCCAATCTTTTCGAAATCCTAACCATTCTGACACAATCTCACAGAGAACTGATCTTGAAATTTATGAAAAATGCAAAGGTCACGATTTTTATATTTTAAATTATCTGTTACCAGATATGCTGCCCACATTTTCACGAGTTTTCTTGTTTAACCCGCTTCTTTACCATTCCATCGTGGTCCTTGGATTTCGAATTATCGAGAGTCGACTGTATTTGGAAAATAATTTTTGTGAAATTTATTATTACTTTATAAACAGCCCTCGTAAACTACTATACTGTTTTGGATAGGATTTTTTTCATTATAGTCAAGAATATTGGAGATTAAATTCAATCTCTAAAATTAAAGACTATTGAATTGAAATAAGAGACATTCAATTTGTATCATTACTACTCCAAGCATAGCCGTGGAAGTGGAATTGACCCTATGACCTCCCGTGAATGGAACAAGTTCCCTGCGTCTATCTTCCCCAAAAGCTACAATCATCAGATTTCAAGTCTAATCTCAACAGGTATCTTCTCAGTTCCCTCAGTTGAGTTCCCCCCTTTTTATGCTTCTCCTTTTTTTTTTTTTTTTTAAACTATATTCTTCCTGGCTGCATGTGACCACTGGTCATTATAGGTCTTCGGACCTTATGCACCCATTCCAAAAAAAAAAAAAAAAAAAAAATGATCCAAGGTCTTTCGTATTGTGAGACAACAAATATGAAAAAATACGATATATATACAAACTAAAGTTTGTCAATATGGCCTAAAGAAAAAAAACCTAATAAATTTTTACGTTTGAATATTTATGAAATGACTGATTAGAAGATTTTTTTAATTTCTAGCGGATTCAAATTAAAAACAAATCAAAATTAAATATCATTATAATGATTATGAATAAATGAGGATGATAAGCCCAATTAATGAAGAAGGATTGATATGAAAGAGAAAAGGGAAATGTTTCGCGAGCCAAGCAAGGGTTCAGTGTCATAAAAAAGACAGACCGTCCCATGAGATGCTGCGCAATCGTTTGGCGAAGGTGGAGATTTTGGCAACGGCGGCGGTGGCACATCCTCGGCGAAGCCGAAGGCCCGACCCTGGAGGCGCACCGTGTACATGGTCTGCCCACAAACGCACAAAATTAACATCAGACGATGATGTTTTTCTTATTTTTTTTTTTTTTTTTGTTTAGTTAAAATGCCCTCCTAAATTCGCCGAATTGATATTTATACCTTTGATTCAATAATAATTTACCTCTAAATGAAGAAGCTGACTTCCGTGAATTCCGTGATGCACGTTTAGTAGATAAAGTTGCGTTTTTTGATTTCGAATTTTTTTGTGAAGAATTGACTTTTTTCTTTTTTGTTTTCGGAGATGAAGGTGAAGGAGAGTTCTTCTTCCGACAATTGTGACAAAACCAATCACCTCGAGGTACCTTTCGAAGAGGGGGTATTGCACATTCAATATGATAGAGAGCTGGACAGCCATCGCAACAAATGACTTCTCCTCCTAATGAGCAACCAGCGCACACCTCAAGAGGCAGAGAAGAGATCGTCGAGTTCAGAGTGTTGTTAATACTGGTTCTGTAAAAAAATTACGTTTTTTATTGCTTTATTTCTTGTATGTAAATATGAATTAAATAAAATATAAGATCCTTAAGCCATTCTTGTAGGTTTTTATACCGATACTGGGAATATTATTATAAATTAAAAAATTTGGTGTGCTGTGCGACCACCAGATTTTTTGTTTTGAGATATATTTAGTTTCCCCATAGTACCTTAGTTAACTTAACCACTTGCATTTCATAAGTAAAATGAGTAAAAATCAGAAATACTATAACAGTAAAGTGTACTTCAAACAATTTTCAGGGCAAAATAAGAATATACATCTTAAAGATCTAAAAAATATTTGATTTTCGAATTTTAAACTAGAGTCAATTTTGAGAAAATCGAAAAATACTGAAAAAGTACTTCAGTAAAGTATACTTTAAACAATTTTCACGAAAAATTTTACTGATATTCTTTTTAAAGAGCTTGTAAAAAATATTTGATTTTTGAATTTTAATCAAAATCATTAGAACCGATTTTGAGAAAATCGAAAAAAGCAAAAAAAGTACATCAGTAAAGTACTAGAACTTTTTGGCCGATTTTGTTCAAAAGCTTATATTGACTGTCCGTGAGGGTACCTAACTTATATATAAAATTTCAATCTCGTAGCTCAATTTCTTCAAGCTTAAAATCGTTACACACACACAGACAGATAGAATTGACAGAAACAGACAGACCAATTTGCGAAAAACACTTTTTTGGATCCAGGGACCTCAAAACGTATATGCATCAAAATCTCGAACATGAATCCAATACTTTATCTCTATATATTACTATAACATATATAGGTAAGAGAAAGTAAAATTGTTTATAATAAAAATACTTACAATGTTAAATCATCCTCAGATGGTTCAATATACATTCTTTTCGGCTTTGATTTTTGTCGTTCTGCTTCTTCTGCACATTTAGGACAATACCAATTACCGGATGGAATTTTCTAAAAAGGAACAATATCATTATTAGTATATATAAGAATAACTTTTAAATCCTATAGGCTATGTTTTTTAGATATAATTTCAAGATTTATATTTTAAAAAAAATGTATTAATTATGAAGAATGTTGAATTTTTGAAGAATACCTTTGGAATAATCTGTCACGAAAGCAGCCAAAAAAAAATTCAAATTTATCAATATTAAGAAAATAACATCAAATTTTTCTATTTACAGGAAATAGGTCAGTTCATGAGTGGTTGGACCTTGTTTCCAACCGATCAATATTTTTTTTTGTCAAAGAATGAAAGAGGGTTTTCTGTAACCAAATGGCTTCTATAATCGCCACTCTTTGAAATGTGCTTCTAGCATTATGGCATAAGTGGACCATGTTATGTATGCATGAAGGAACCAAGCGCCAGTAACCTAAATCTGAGAAAATGGGCATTCCATTTGCCCAATTGTAAACAAGACCAATGACAATGAATTTTTTTCTTGTTTTATAAAATAATGTTGTGAATGAAATAAAGAGAAAGATCTTTTCCTCTACAAGATGGCGGTCTTATCTCATTTTCGAACATAATGGCGCTTGGTTTCTTTATGCATAACATTCCAAGTGAACATTACAGTGTCAGTAAGGAATTGTCGCGAGTGATTTCATGAGCAACTAAAGAGGAGCGCCCTCCTTCATTCTTTAAAATAGCAGTAAAAAACACTTCTAATCCAACAATAATATAACAGAAAAAAATATAAATACACACTCACCTTAAGTTTAGGTTTGAGACAATAAATATGATGACCTTTATTACATTTATCACATAATAACATTTTTTCCGGATCTTCTTTTTTTCGGCAAACCCGGCATCTTGCGTTCAACGTTGACATTGACCATTTAATGCTTTGTTCTGTACAAGAATAGTTCAATACGAAATATTAATTTTTACTTGTTTATATTTTAAAGTTACTTTTAAAAATTCTAGTTACCTAAAGTTGCAAGATAGAGAAAAAGCTGTGAAAAATTTGTACGTGTCATAAGAGAGCATTCCCATCTTTGAAGAGTGTTTTTATTATATCGTATCGGACCTGAAGGATCTGAAAAAGAAAATATTATTTTTTTAATTAGAAACCAAAGATTATTTTTTTTTTTATTGATCTGATCTATAGCTTACCTAAAGGCTTTTGTAGATATCGCACTTCAACAGCTTGTTCAATTTGAAGAATTGCATTTGCTAATTGCCGAACTCTTGGGTTAATTGCAATCTCAGATGCTTGATCTACATCATTTTCATTTTGATTTCCACTTAAATCTGATTCGGGTGTACCTGGTCGACTACTTACTGGTGATTCATTGGCTAGACAAAAAAAAATTATCGGTCAGGAAGAGAAGCAAATCTTGGATCATATGATAAGACCCCGAATCTCAATTCCAAAGAACAGAAATAAAACCAAAAAATTGGAGAGTGTTAACCGCTAGATCGCTATATAGGTACAGTAAGGGTCAAATGTCAGTGGCATAACCATCCCCCCCCCCGGATGTGGGGGAGGCTCGCTACGTCCCTGTCAACACTTTAGCTTCCCATAATTTTCTACATGTGATTATTTCATCTTTTTTTTAAAAATGAAAAATGTTTAGGTTATATTTATTACGAATGTGTTTATTAAAGCTTTTTGCTCAGGGGCCCACATATTGTGGGTACGTGGATGGCGACCACGAGCTGCCCTAGCTGGGACTGGCAGTACTTCTGATCTTTGCATGTCAGTCTCTTTCCTTCTATATTTTCAACAGGCGTCAGACCGTGCGACGGGCCTGTTCTATTCCTTCCCGGACGCATAAACCCCCACCCTCTCGGCCGACCCCGCACCGCGGGATTAAGGCAAAGAATTTTTGTTTTTTAATCCAAATTTTTCCGTTTTCCCTGAGTCCCGAGGGGTCCAGGCTATATACCCGTATATATTTGTACGGGTATATATATTTGAAAAACTTCGGGGAGCCGCCCCTTATATACGCCCCTGCCAGCCGCTAGTTAGAATCCTACCCTAAAGTTAGCTATAATTGAAATTTATATTTCAAGATATAACTTACCATCTCCATCACCTTCTCCTTCCTGTAAATAAAAAAAACATAGTATGTGATTAAATATTTTCTTTTTCAAATTTATTTTATAATTAGTAATTCAAAAAAATAAATACCTCTTCAATATCTTCAGGTTTTTTTCGAAGCTGGCCCCAAATTAGTTGATCACATTGTTGGTCATAATCTTCATTCTCAATGGCTTGCCTCCAAGCTTTCCTATCCCAAACCTTAAGTACACCCAAGTGTCCTAAGAAAAGTTTTTCTTCAAACTCAAGTATATGTTGTCGTAAACAAGTTTCAAGAATTACATCTGGCGATGTCCCTTCAGGATATTGTGCAATAAATTTTTCTATTTCAAGGAGACGACGTGACGCGCGTTTTGGAGCTTCTTCCTCTTCCTAAATAATTTTAAATATAGGGTGTTAATATAATATTGTATGATCGAATAAATGAATTTTTTGTTTCGGTTTTATAATATGTATATTTTATAATAAATTTACCAGTTGCATGGTGACGGATGAATTTAATTTATGTGCTGGACACTGAGAAAAGCTTTTAAGGATCTTTTCTTTGGATTTCAAAAGCGTAGTCCGCAAATCACCTTCTCTAAAACCTCGTTTATTAAGAGATTCAATAAGAGCCTCTAATGTTTCCTCTTGATAAATAAATGTCCATTTAGGTCTGGTAGAAGCCACCGGGCCATGCACTGGGCAAGTATTAAAATCTGCTGTACATGATAATATCAGTGAAGACGAATTAGGTTCCTGAAAAAAAAAATATATATATATATATAAATTAACATCTATCTGCTAATGTCTTTTTGATCGAATTAATTATTTATAAAATAGAAATATGTTCATCTTGATCAGGGGCGTATATAGAAATTTTTTTCGGGGGGGGGGGGGGGCCCGAACTGAAAATTTTTTTTTTTAAGAAACTAAATTTTTTTCACACGAAATTTTTTGCGGAACATTTTTTACTTTGCGGAACCAAAGTTTTCCATCCTGCGAAAAAATTTGTTGCGCTGATGTCTGTATATCCCTATATATGTATATGTGTTTGGGACATTTCGGGGGGGGGGCCCGCCCCCCCCCCCCTTATATACGCCCCTGATCTTGATTAAAAGAACAATTTGACTTGGTTTTTAGATCCGTTTCTATTTCCTTTTGCTTGGAAAATTAGCTTTTTGTTATAAACTTTACATCTTGAATTTTAATATATCGGTGGAAACTATACATATGTCCGAGTAAAAACACAGAACACATTACCGAAGGTAAAACAAAGTTGTTTGCTGTGCGACCACATTTTTAAAAAGAAATTTATTCTTCATTTGTTATTTGTTATTTAGCTTGAAGTTGATCAATTGTATAAAATTTAAAAAAATTGAATTTATTCTCCTTTACCTGAGAACGTCGTCGTTGATTCAATAATTTATTAGCATCATCATTTTCTTTATCACTGCCACCTCCCCCCATTTATTGAAGTCATTCTTTGATTATCTTTATGTTCAAATAAATGTCGAATGTAAGCACGAGTATTTGGTGGTGCCCCCGCAGGAGGTTTCGGTGTTGGTTGGGAAAGACAAATTCCTGGGAAAGTTTCATCATTTTCAATAAAAAGTCCTGAGAGTGAATTGAAGATCCAATATCGTCTGTATGCCCGGTCTCGTCCAAGTGGCATGTGACGAAATCTCATAAGATTATAAACCATAATTTTTTTCTGAAAATAAAATCATATTACTAGATAGAATATTTAATGATGTGATAGGAATTAAGACTACATATCAAATGGTTTAATAATTAAAACAAAATATCCTCCTTTTATAGGGAAAGTAAAAAAGTTCGAATAAATTATCTTACCAATCTTTTAATCTCTTCTTCTTGAATTTCTTTTTCTTTTTTAAGCCGAACTTTTTTAGTTTCATCAGTTTCTTGAGGATTTTCATTGGTTGTTTCAACAGTTTCAGTACTAGTCCCTTCTTTTAATTTTCGTCTAAAAATTATATAAATAAAATGTGTTTATTAAAGCTTTTGTGGTTTGAATTATTATTATTAGGCGAATTTTTAATTATAGACCACATTTTTGTATTAATTTTAATAAATAATTAATACAAAAATGTGGTCTATAATTAAAAATTCCCTAATAATTATATAAATTTAAATATCCTGCGTATATATATTGCGAGTCAAAAAAAACCTAACATTTTGTTTCTTCTTAAGAAGACTTGATCTAATCTACCTTAATAATACTCTAATTTAAGAAACATTTAATATGAAATATCTTATACATTTCTAAGTACATTTAACACAAATACAAATCATTTAAATCAATATAATACAATTATAAAATAAGGAAAAATATGTAAATTTTCAATTTAAAAGATAAATCAACATAATTTCGATATATTTTGGTGGATATTAATTAAAAATTTTGTTTTTATAAGAATTTCCAAAAAAATAGACAGAAAAAAACTGAGATGGAAAGAATATTTTAAAATTTCATAAATTTGGCTTTGATTCAGAAACAGAAAGTCAGTCAGTGGCTAGCGCTTTTTATATAGTAATGATGATAATGATGACATATATTTTATAAGTAAGAAAAAGTAAAAAACTCAAATAACAGTGGGTTTTTTTAATTGAAAACCCCAAAAAAATCTAGTGGGTTTTGCCCACCTGGGGAAATTCTATGCCAACCCTGAAAATGTATAGATATAGACTTATGTTAAATTTACTTAGAAATGTCTAAGATATTTCATACTAAATATTTAATAAATTATAGCATCATTAAGAGAGTTTAGAATAGGTCTTTTTAAGAAAAAACAAAGTGTGACCTTTTTTTGTCGCAGTGTATATAACTGGTATATATATATTTAAAAAAATTACTTAAGAGCTTTTGCTTCTCTTTCTTCCTTGGTGTGCTTGGTTTGAAGGATTCTAATCTCCTTTTGTATTTCTTTAGAACTTTCACTATAATTTTCAATTTTATTTCTCACTGAAGCATAAGTCAATAATTGATCGACAAGACATTGAAGAATAAGTAATTTATCCTCTGAAAAATTTTAATAAATTAATTTTCAAATTAAAATATATAAAATAATAGAAATTTTTGAAATATATACCGAAAGAGAGCTGAGCAATATTTGATGAAGCGAGTTTGATGAATATCTGAGGAGATTGTAAACGTAAAGTGAGTCCTGGTTCTTCTGCATTTGTTAATTCACCACGTTGAGAAGATCTGAAATTTATTTAAATTTATAATAAAAACAATTTTGATAAGATGTTCTCCTTAAAAAAAAAAAAATTAATTTACCGGTATTGATGAGATCTATCACTACCAAGAGCTCCAGATGCGAGTAAATGAAGGCGCAAAACTTCAGAAACTGTCCAAGTATCAAGTGTGAGTTTAGGAACTCCCACTCCTTGATTAAGATGCGTCCATTTTGCTGCCAAAGTAGCCTGTTGGGCGGCCTGAAAGTTTGATAATGAATTATCAATAATAGAACAATTATTTATTTATTTTTTTTATAAAAATAAAAACACACACTTTTTCTCACTCACACTCGCACTCACACACACAAACAAGTCTTTTCGGGCCCACGGGGCTTGGAGTAGTTGGTAGCGTGTCTACCTTCTATACCGAACGTCGCGGGTTCGGACCTCAGGCAGTCCGATAATTTTATTTAAGGCATTTGGATACCAAATGACTTAAATAAAAATGCCTGGACCCCAATATGTATAATAATCATTAACGGATATCGTTTAAAGTCTTAAATGGCCAGAGTTGCCGAAAAGACTGTGTGAATGTGTGTGTGAATGAGAAAAAAGTGTGAATGTTTTTTTGTTAAAAAAAAAAAAAAGTCTTTTCGGCAACTTAGGCCATATAAGACTTTTTACGATACTCGTATGTTATTAATATATCTATTGGGGGTCCAGGCATATTTATTTAAGCCATTTGGTATTCTAATAGCTTAAATAAAATCATCGGACTGCCTGGGAAGAATTTTTCAATGTGAATGCCATTGTTACAAAACGCTGCTGCTTCTATTGGACGGAATCACAACTGGATCCACCAGTGCGTCGAGTAAAAGCAGCCCACAGATGCGCACAACCACGCACTGCATTATCTTCCCTGGATGTCACCCGGGTTGGTAATCATGTATCATAATTCATAATGTTTCAACTAGAGTTTAAATTAAAAAAAAAAAAAAAAAATATTTCGGTCACAATGTTTATAGTAATCTTTTCCAACGCGGGTGTACTATTGAAATATAAAAACACATTGTGGAACAGTGGATAGCCCATCGAATTGTTGGACTAAAGAAAAAGAATTCATTTCTGTCCAGAAATTATTAATATTTTAATAAGAGCCTGGGAGGTACGAGCGATGCCCCGGCACCAGACGCCGAATGATAAAATGTTATTCAATTAAAGTTTATTTTTAATTGTTTCTGTAATATTTTATTAATAATTTTAAATAAAGGTTTATTCACCAAGAACATTTTTTTTTATTGTAACAAAAAATATATATAATTACTTATTTATTTCAAATGATTTTGTAGTCAACTCAATTGAAACAGATTTTCCTTGTAAGGAAACCAGAAGAGAACCCGATACTCCAGGCAGCTAATGTATGAAAGATTAGGATCTGAAGATATTATTTGTTAACAATAATTGATAATTTTTTTCTAATCAAACACAAACTTATCTCGCAAATTTGCTATCTTAAACGATATATTGGCTTATTTACTATCTATTTGAGCGTTGATAGAGAAAAATTCCATCTTTTTTCAAACAAAGGTCTACATAGTTGATATTTAATTAAGTATATATACATACTTGATTGAGATTGTAGCTAGATATTTTTTCTTTGACAATTACACCGGGATCTCTTAAAACGGCAGCTTGAGCACAACTAGTCTTCATATCAACATCCTCATACTCTTCTAATTGCATTTTAAATAGTTTTGTTAACAATAATTGAATTAATTCAGAATATGAACCTATATAAAAAAAAAAAGAATAAGAACTTGAAAATTATACAGAATTAATTAATGAAATATTTTAATTACCAGCTACGCTTGTAGAAACTAATGCCCGTTCAAGTTCATCAAAAGTTATTCCTTGTTTAAAATACGTCTTTAAAGGTAAAATATTAGAAAATGAATGCAGAAACTCCAAAACTCCCATAAAAATACCGAAGAGATCATTTGGTATTGTACATATAACAGGTAGCATTGGAGGTAAATCCTAGAAAAAAAAAAATTATTTTGTTTTTACAATTTGTATCATTTATTACTAAGAAGGATGAATAAATAAAATCAGGAGCTGATGATCAGGAAATTTATTTGGATTAATTCCATCCGCTATAAATCGACGTTTCGGAGCCAAAACGACACCTTCTTCAGGACCATGCGGACGGAATTAATTCAAATAAATTGCCAAATCATCAGCTCCGGATTTTATTTATTCATCCTTCTCAATGATATCCACCAGGCTGCCCCTCTCTTCATAATTTATTATTAATAAGAGAGAGAAGAAATGAGAGATGCGAGGTTTTTTCTTTTATTTATTTAATTCATTTAGCTGACCATTCGATTCCGTGTTTGAACCATCTTAAGAGCTGACGAAAAGTCTTTATTAAAGTGATTAAAGTGCGATGACCAGGTAAATGTATGTACCTGGTCATCGCATACTGTGTTTATAATTATGATATAAGAGTTTGTTCAACAATGTATAAAATCCACTATGACACTTTCATTCAAACATGGAATCGAAAGGTCAACTGTGTGAATTGAATAAATAAAGAAAAGAAAAAACCTTAGCTGCATCACTCATTTCTTCTCCCTCTTATTAATAATATAACATTACAGCTATAAATTGCTTGGTGTGTTATTTATAAAGATTTCTTAAAAAAATGAGCCTTCTATCAGGAATAAACCTACAACTCCTAAATTTCAGAAATTGAAGGAAATTTTTTTAATATACCCAAGCCCGTCAACAACCTTGCCTGAAGGAGTAGTTTCATTTTTAATTTATCTTACCTATATATGTGTAACTTATATATATAGTGAGAGAAAATGTTGGATTCATGTCGAAAATTCGATGTCGAGATTTTGAGATTCCCTGAGTCCAAAAAAGTGGTTCCCGCGACATGGTCTGTGAACAAAATATCTCAAGAACGAAAAGAGCTACGAGGTTGAAATTTTAAATTTAAGTCCTGGTAGTTCGCTGGCATGTGTCATGAAGCTTTTGAACAAAATTGGCCAAAGAATACTAGTACTTTACTGATGCACCTTTTCAGTTTTTTACGATTTTCTCAAAATTCCCTACAAAGATTTTGATTAAAATTCAAAAATCAATTATTTTTTAGATACTCTTTAAAATGTATATTCTCATTTTGCCCTTGAAATCTTTTGAAGCACACTTTACTCTTGTAGTTGCTAGGAAAAATAGGAGAAATGGTTGGCATTGTAACAAAATATAAATATTTTTCGGTGTTTATCAATTTTGCATCTTGAATTTTAATATATCAGTGGAAAGAGAAGAGTATTTAGATCAATCGAAATATTTAGAGAATAAATTAAGTATTGTTTTGTCAAAATGCTGGCAACATTCTCCAAACAAATAAAAACTTACTTTGAGATCTTCACATTCTAAGTCTTCCCTTTCAGTATTCCAATCTTTAAGAAATTCGGCAAATCTCATGCGCTGTGCTCTTATCTTCTCTTTTTCTAAATTCTTTTCTTCTATTGTTTTATTTATATTTAACTGACTTTTCTTGTATTTGTCTTTAACTTTATCGGCTAACAATTTTTGCGGAGAACCTGTTTGTTGTTTTTTAGGAGAAGTTTTAGTTGCATTATTTTGATTCTTATTATTTAAATTTTTCACATTTGTTAAATATTTTTGAATATTCTCTTGTTTTTTTCCTCCTTTTGAGATATTATTATTTTTTACAGCTTTATTAGGAAAGACTGGAGGAGACCCCACAAATATCGCTTTGAATACTAGTCGATGAATACCATGTTGAACTATAGAAGTATCCTAAAAATAAATAAATCAAATAAAAACTAAAAATATTTTTAGGTTCAGTAAAGATGAATGAACCATATGAATTAATGATAAAGTAGTACATGTACATGAATGTTTTTATAGATGTGAATGTTTGAGATAATTAGTAGAAGAACAGTCAAATCAAACAATTAATAAGAAAATTCTGAGTGAGGGAAAAAACTTAAATTATTTTATTTGAATAATTTTTTCCTTATTACTGATTGATTTTCATAATGTAGTTCAATGATTCTCAACTTAGAACCCGTGACCTCGTTAAGATAATACTATCCACATATCGCACACATTTCTAAAGTGACAATAAGAAAAACTTAAGATATTTCATAGAGAACTGTTACCCAATTCTTACTATGGTAATCAGTGGCGCAACTGGGGGGGGGGGGGGGATTAAAACCCTAAATCGTTGGGTTTTACCCCTCCCCCCTCCAGAAGAGAAAGCCTGTCTTTTTAATTGAAAAAAGTAAGTATACTGTATAAAAAAAATAAATAAATAAGTTTATTTTATTTTATTGAAATAAAATTTTAACAAAAACGAAAATTGCTTTTTTTTATAGTACTTGCCATAACGAAATTAATGATCTCAGACTTTTTTTTATTTGTTTATATTAAAATTGAATTTCGTTTTTCCTCTGCTCGCTCAGGCAGGTGGCCAGAGGGAGGGAAGCTTCAGGCTCTCCCCCCCCCCCCGCCCCAGGAGCAAATCCTAATTGCGCCACTGATGGTAATAACTCAGAAATACATGAAGACCTGAAGTAAATTATGATCTTAGTGCCTTTTTCAAAGTTTTGAAATAATGATTTTTTATATATATATATATATATATATATATATGAGCTCACACATTTTGATGGCAATGATCTAATTAATCTATTACTCACAGGTTTGGGACTTGGATCCAAATATAATTCAAGTGGCTTGGCCCATAGATCATAATTCCGGTTATAACTTTAAAATTGAAAAAATGGCACCTAGATCAAAATTTACATAAGGTCTTCATATGTTTTTGACTTGTGTAAATAAATAAGTTTATTTTATTTTATTGAAATAAAATTTTAACAAAAACGAAAATTGCTTTTTTTTTTTTTAGTAAAGTGCGATATGAATGTAGAGGGACAATATTAAGTCCCACCCATGCGTTTTCTACTTGTGATTATTTCATTGTTTTTAAAAAAATTTTATATATTTTTTAATGGAAACTTTTATGGTTCAAACCTAGAAAATTTCCAATAAAGATTTTCATTTTCTTTTATAAAAACAATTACCTGGTAAATAATCACAAGTAGAAAAGGCATGTGAGGGACTTAACTTTGGCGTTCACAGTATATCGAAAAGAGGTCAGGATATCGAGAATGTGAATAGTATAATTAATTAGTGTAATTGCCTAATTCACGAATTAGGCAATATTTTACCAAATACTTGAAATCGACAACACAATTGCTCGTGTAATAAGTAGAGCCGCGGAAAGATTTGCCGGGCTCCGGGGCCCGTAAATTAAAAACCCGTTTAGAGTTGGAACTCATCTCGGAAAATTTTTTTTTTGAAAAGTCCAGGCCCGGAGATTTAAATACAAGTTTTGATATTTAAAACTAAAGTTCTGCATGTCGAATATAGGTCAGTCTGTTTATTATGAAAGAAAAAAGTAAAATGGTTTAGAACTCACTTTGATACCCCATATTCCTGAAGATTTTAATTCAACGTGTTGTTTTAAAAATAACTTATTCCTATCACGATTATAGCATGCTTTCTTCCTTTTAATTTGTTTGGAAGTCACTATTGTCATTTTTGATTGTAGCTCTGATTCACTTAATTCTTCAACTTCATATTTATAAAGATAAGCGGGGAATCCAGTCCTGAAAATAATTTTTTTCATTTGTTTTATTTGAATTTAAAATATTAGCTCAAAAAATTATATTAAAAATGAATTACCCGTATGCTGTTTCACCTCCTGCTTGTTTCAATTCTTCTTGCGTAGGTTCAAGCACCTGGAGAATGTGACATTGTTTCCTAAAAGAAAAGAAAATATAATTGTTAAGAAGATAAAAAAAAACTCGCCATCTAGACAAAAAAAAAAAGATAAGATCAGATCAATTAAAGCTTCAGAAAAAATGATTCATATGTTCAGTATTATAGCACATCTAGGAGTTTTGTTATGTGATAATTTCATTGTTTTCATAAAAGATGAAAATTTCTATTGCAATTCTCTTCTACTTTTTAACCAGTTGAGTTGGCATTAAAAAATTTTTACTTTTTAATATTGTCACTCAATATATATGGATGCTAAATGGGTGTAATCTCCAATGATCTTGTCACTCTCTGTACTTATTCATATCTATTTTATTCACCCAGCGCTGGTGGCTGGAGGGGTCAAAGGGGGAAATCGGCGCCAGAAAAGATACAATATTTTATTCCCATCAGAAACTAATAAGCCTATCATTGATCGAATACCTCTTATGAGCATTTCTAAACTTCGGAAATTCAAAAATATATATGGAACAACTTTTAAATATATAATTTAAATTTAAAATATAATATGATCAACTTTTGGTCACAAATAAGCGAATGAGGGAAAATAGGCTTACTATACATTGTACAAAAGGATTTGGTGTGCCAAATTATATATATGAGGATAGAAGTAAGCTAGATTCTTGGTAATATGAAAAATAACTCTTGAAATGTTGTCTCTGAATATTTCGAAAGTATATATAAAGTGTAATATTTGGAGAAAACGCTAACATCAATACAATAAATCATTGAACTGGATTAAATCTACATCTAGTTCTGTAATATATTTTTTCGACCATAAAGTATAAATTCTCAAAGCTATCTCGTTGATTAAACAGAAAAATTTGTTTATATGTGTATTTAAAAAATTAAAGCTATTATGTTATGTAATAAAGAAAAATGTATTAAGAGTTTTAACTTACCAATGATTATTGTTTTTATATGAAACTTCAATAATCTCACCAATGAAATATCGATCTTTAACAAATGAATAGACATCGTTTGCTAAATCTGCGAATGATTTTCGTTTGGTTAAAGACCCCAAATAGAGAACGGGTATTCTCAACTAGAATCAATAAAATATAAAAAAATGAAATGTCGAACGTCGTCGTCCATTTTATTAAATAAAACGTTTAGATAAAACAAGATTACCTCAAAAGGAAATTCCTTTATCAATTGCAAAGCTTGCTTTTCACTATTTAAAGCCTCTTCATAAGTCAAATTAGGTTTTCCAGTTAACGAACATGTCCAAATTAAAGAATTACAGAGAATGATCCTTTCACAATATTCCCTGAAAATAAAATAAATATATATTAAGTGCTAAATAATAATATTATTTAGTAAAATACGTGAGTTGAGTTATTTAGAGCAACACCAACCACATGGAAAATATCATTTAGTAATTTTAAGTAAAATATCTTGATTAATACTTACTCATAAATTCGAAACACTTCATCAGTCAATTCACAATGGAATATTTTCTCATTTGGTTTGATATGTGAAGGAATTTCGACTTTTTCTAACGGCTTTCCTTGAAGTAATGGCATATTGAAAGCACGGACCTAAATTACTTTGGAGGGAAATGATGCTGCCTGCCTGAACTTTATAGTAATATAAAATAATATCCACCTCGCTTCACATTTAAATAATTATCAAAATAAATAGTTTATAAAAACATAAGCATAAAAATTATCATTAAAAAAATAAAAAAATAACCACATATATAAATGATATGAAAGGTAAAAACGAGTCAGAATAATGAGACAGACACACGCACAATCAACCTCATCTTTTATGAAAAAGCGGGCGAAATTAAAGAACAGCAATGCAGGAATGCCAACTGATTTACTCGGTTTCAATTTAATCCCGGCTTTTTTTTTAAATTTTGAATCATTTTTTTTTCATTCGGCTTCAAAATAAATTTTTACTGAGATCTAAATTTATATAGGTTATAGAAAACGAAACGATTAATACTACTATAGTTCACCAAGACTACTTTGAGATTTATTTTTTATGGTCTTTTCAGCATCGAAGACGAATCTTTTAATTTTTTTAAGGTCTATTTCGGCAGGGAGGGGGTGGGGGGGGGGGCCCCCCCCCCCTTTAAAAAAAAAAAAAAAAAAAAAATATATATTTTTTTGTTTTTTTCCCCCCCCCAATTAAATTTTTTTTTTTTTTATAAACCCCCCCCATTGGAGGCCTAAATGGATCTAAATGATCCCGCTCTATTTATTTTTATTGTTTGGTATCCAATTCAATTGAAATAAATTTTTATCGATTGAGATTGATTTAAATAGAAAAAATTTTTAATAGCTCAAATTGAATTTCAAGATTTTATTTATATTTAATATATAGGACCTAGTTATAGTTTTGAGATATTCTGTTTATTATTTTTTTTATTTATATTTTATAAAATAATTATAATTTGTCATAAATAACAATCAAATTAAATATATTATATATTCGAATATTATATCATCGAAGAAAAAACCAACCCTTCTTTTATGACGCAAACGTAAAGTGGAAAGATTTTATTTTCTATCTGCACATGCGTCACAAGTTTGAAGGTTCGATCAAATATTTGTTGAAAGATAAAAAAAAATTTTTTAGTAAAAACTCACATCAAAAAAATTTAGAAATATTGCTATTTAAATTTAATACTTTTTAGACAATAAATTTTTTATTTCTTGGAAATTTTTTTTTTTTTTGTTTAACCGATGATTGTTATAGTTCATTAATGACTATTTAATCAAAATTAATTTTTTTTCATTTATTAAAACGAAAATTGAATCATTAAAGTTGTAAAAATTTAAATATTTATAGTATTAAAAACGGAATAATTTTTCAAAATTCTATTAAATTTTATGAATTTAGAACAAAGGATTGTCCGCTGATTAATGGAAAATGTTATTAGCTTGAGGGATCCATAGGCGGAGCAATGAGGTCATTTGCCCAGACTCGGTCTGTTTTAAAGAGAAAGGAGAAGAGCGCTAAAGATAAAAAAAAGAAACATTGATGACAAATTGATTTTTTTATTTTATTTATAAATATAAAATTTTTATTTATATGTAATCAATATATCATATGTTTTTTGGCAGCTTATTTTTACCGTTTATTCGAAGTAAAAAACTCTTCAAATAAAATATTTCGATACATTAATTATACAAACTCAATACATGTCAGGGACAATATTACAAGTTTTCTACTTGTGATTATTTCATTATTTTTAAAAAAAATTATATATTTTTTAATGGAAACTTTCATGGTTCAAACCTTGAAAATTTCCAATAAAGATTTTCATTTTCTTTTATAAAAACAATGAAATAATCACTAGTAGAAAACACGTGGGTGGGACTTAATATTGACCTTCACTGTACGAGTGTATTAATTAACAAAATTTGAAGAAATAAAGTGGCTTGTTGTATTAAACAATAAGAGGCTATAGGAGCCGGCAGCCAGGCAGTTAGTCTCCACGAAATGAAACCCTCTTTTGAGGAAACAGTTTCGGTTTTAATGAAATATAACCATTAATCAAAACAATTTTGTATCTCAAACTTTGCGCATCGTATAAGCTGATTGCATTTCTTTGTATTTTATACAAATTATGTATATTACACATCTACTGACAATTCCGCAATATGACTCAATGCTTTGTCATTTGAGTTCACACTCTCGATAAATGGACTGATGATGGTTATATTTCATTAAAACCGAAACTATTTCCACAACAGAGTTTCATTTCCTGGAGACTGACTACCTGGCTGCCCGCTCCTTTAGCCTCTTATTGGTTAATTAACAAAATATATGTAATATATAATATTATTCTTTAAATTGTTCAAGAAATTCTTGCTCAATTGGATGAAGTGTTCCAGGAATAATCAAAGAATGTAAAGGTGGTCCCATATCTTTCATTTGCATCTCTTTTAATGAAGAGACAGAAATCCTTTGAGTTTCAGATCCCACTCGAACAACTCCAATACAAGTTGATTCTTCATTTAATACTGTTGAAATAAATGAATAATTAAAATAAATTAAAATCAAATTCACATAATCTTAAATAAATAAAATTAGAAATGTTATGTCTATTTCACTTTGGTTTAAACTAACGGATCCGCCGATTGGTACTCAAGTGAGCTCAACCAGTGGACCATAGCACCAGGACCTTCCCGCAGCGTGGAGGTCCTCGTTCGACTCCAGGAGGTGCAATTTTGCCCAATCTTAAGCACAAACATATCTCGCAAACTTGCTATCTTAAACGAAATATTGACTGGCTAATGAACAGTCTATTTGAGCATTGATTGAAAAAATTCCATCCTTTTCAAACAAGGCTCTAGTTAATAAAAGCATTTTTTTTAAGTTTTTTTTTTTTTTTATTATATTTTGTTAAATAATTATACCTCCTTTCCAATCTCTGTTTAAGACAATTTGGCATAATTGATTTGCAGCTTCACTACAGGACATGAATCGTGGTGGCTGGTATACTTTTATTTTCTTGGTCAGACTCTCTAAAGTAGGTTCCTTCACTTTAATATCTAAATGTGAATTAAATAAATTAAGAAATATTTAACCATACGAATAATTATCAAATACAGTATATTAAATAACATACCAAGAAGACATAGCGTATGAAGGCCTCTTTTTAAATTCTCTTCTATTTTATCAAAAAAGCTATCTGGTTTCCAATCTTCTGTCCAATATGGAATTGAAATTGTTTCTCCAAAATTATAAAGCTGTAAAATTAAATTTATTAGCAAGTATAATACTACGTAATAGTTGAATTAAATAAAACGTCCTAGAAATTTAAGCAGAAACAGATTTGCAATATTTCAATCAAGGAAGGGTTGCAGGAATTTAAAGATGAATAGGATGAAAAAACAAGCAGATTTATCCTGTTTTATTTCGAAAAAAATTTCAACGTATCTATGGTGAATCCTTATCAGTGCCGCTACGAAAGTGGATTTTTTCAAATTTTACAATTGTTGTATTCGTAAGGGAGTGCCATTGAAGAGGCCGTTTTTGGAATTTTAAATTTGGGCAACTCCGTTGCCTTAGCCGTACTAATGATGGATGTTAAGTGGGTCGAAATTTTTCAGAATTAAGAAGGTGAAAGGATAAATATTAGTCACTCAGGGGCTCACTTCTAGTGAGTACGTGGATGGCGACCACGAGTTACCAGAGCTAAGGCTGGCATTTCTTCCTTTCCTCTATGTCAGCCTTTTTTTCCTTTTCCATGTCAAGCATCAGGACGAGAGACGGGCTTGCTTTTTTTTTGCTTTTTTTCTTGGTCTCATATTTCTTTATAAATTAATTTTGCAGACCACACATCGTCGCTTGCAACACGTAGTGACGTATCTCAAAAAAATTAAAAATTGAGATACAACGGGTATGGCCGTGTCCTGGAGTTCTTTACATTATCACAAAGTGACGAATCTGTATTTCCATCTGTGTTTTTTCGTATTATTTAGGTTTTTTGGTTTTGCGAATCTACACATTTAATATAACAACACGAACTATAAACAGCTGTCCTGAAAAATAATAGAAATTGAGATACGTCACTACGTGTTGCATGTGACGACATAGAGTTAAGGCCAAGAGGAAGAAAGGTTAAATATTGGGGTGGGCCGAAAAAACTCATTTTTTTATTTCGAAGTTGTAATAGCGTGGAAAAGTTGCTCCTTTTCTTTTCTAACCTGTTTATATTTAATGTATGTAATATTGTGATACTTCACAATTCTACCAATATTATGTTAACATTACATTGAAATAAAAAAAATAGAAATTGCCTTAAGCCTTTTATGCGAATAAAATTTTGTCATTGTGAATAGTACTAATACCTGAAGTCCACAACACCCAACAGCATTTAAAATAGATGCATTATGCACTACTTGATATGGAATATTAGCTTGCTTTGCTCTTAAAATTAAATCTGTATGTGTAGTTGCTCCAAAAGGATCGCCAACAACTAAAAAGGCAATTGTTTTATGGTCAGATTCAGAAAGTATTTCATCAGCCTTTTGTTCAACCATTTCACGATCAGCTAAAATAAGTTCGCGGCCATAAAATTCTTCCTAAAAAAAATCAACATTTAGATTGAGTTAATAAATAAGGATCTCATATATATAAATTAACGTATACTACTAACATCATATAGAGAACAATTGGTTCCTCTCACCACATCGCCAATTTAACTTAAATAGTTATGTTTATGTAGATTGAATAGTAGACTGGGATGAATAGAGTAAAGGGGTTGGAGAATAGAAACCAGCAAATTTATAGCTCCACCTGACGTCCTTTTATTTGGCAGATATTTCGATGCGTAAGACACACATCATCTTCAGTGCCGCGAGGATATAGTAGGTGGACACTGAAGATGATGTGTGTCTTACGCATCGAAATATCTGCCAAATAAAAGGACGTCAGGTGGAGCTATAAATTTGCTGGTTACTATTCTCCAACCCCTTTAGTTATGTTTATAATAGTGAATAAATAATTCGAAGAGAGTTAGTGTTTATAATTATAAAATATATCAAGAAGTTTAAACAATGTCTAAATGTCAATGATAAGATGATTAATCTGATTTAATGAAAAAGAAACATTCAAATTCTTTATAGATGAATATAAATATTAAAAACATTACAATAATAATTTTAATTAATTAATTAATTATAATAAAACAGTTACCAATGCTTTTTGTCCCACTGTTAAAATTGACGTGTAGGCTTCAAGGTAAACTCTATCTGCGCTTTTTACAATTTCTAATCCTTTAACTGTTATGTCTTTTGCGTCTCCCAAACCCAAACCTATAATATAAAACATCTTTTTAAAAATAATTTTATTTTCAATTAAAAAAGATTAAAAAATGTGACATGTGAATAGAATTTTGAAATAAAATCAAGTTGATGACCATCAATGTGACCAACATGTTTGAAATAAATTCACTAAAATTACTAGAATAAAGTTGTCTACTCTTTTTAGAGGCAATTTTGAATGAAAAAAATTTGATCTTTTATGTCAGCCCTAAAGAGACATTAAATAATTTACTAATAATATACATCTTAGTTAATAAATATTTCAAACAATTTAATTTTATATATTTAATTCACTGGTTCTTAAGCCGTGTTCCGCGGAACCCTGGTAATGAGTATTTTGCATATGCTCTGCTTCTGTACTACCAGGCACCCCGGCAGTGTAAAATCTTTTTTTTTTAACACTCACACTTTTTTCCCATTCACACTCACATTCACACACACACACATACACACAGTCTTTTCTGCAACTTAGGCCATTTAAGACTTTTTACGATATCCGCTATTTGTAAATATATCTATTTGGGGTCCGACATTCTTATTTAAGCCATTTGGTATCCAAATGGATTAAATAAAATCATCGGACTGCTTGGGATTCGAACCCTCGACCCTTGGTATACAAGGCAGGCGCGCTACCAACTACACCAAGCTCGAGGGCCAATGAAAAATTTATAAACATATAAAAATGAACTCACCAGGACTGTAGAGTTCATTATTTAATATTTTGGTCACTTGACATATAAAAATGTTTATAAATCATTTTGTTACCATTGCAATAATTTCGAGAAAATAAATTTTTTTTTTTTACTTATTTATTTAAGGTATTTTAAAACCGAAGGCGAGCAATTTCAAAATTTCCAAACAGTGAGCAAGAATAAATCTGATGCATTTACTCGCCGAAGGCGAGCAAGGGGGTCCAGGGGGCTTAGCCGCCTGGCAAGTGGTAAAGCCCCCCAAAGTGTGCTTCAATGAATTTCTGAATTTTAAACAATTTTGGTGGAGCGAATTTTGAGAAGATCGAAAAAAACTAAATAAATACATTAGTAAAGTCAGGGCCGGCGCAAGCTATTCTGCCGCCCTAGGCAAGATATTTTTTTTGCCCCCACCCCCCCAAACTTTAAAAATTTAATTTGCTGCCCCCTCCTTAAAATTTTCCCTGATCTCAAAAATTTTTCTGCGAAATTTATTTTTTTTTCCCGTGTGCCGCCCGCGGAACATTTCCTCTTGCGCGGAACCAAAATTTTTTTCCACCCGTAAAAATATTTTACCTTTTTTTTTTAGAGACGCTCAATTTTTGCCGCCCCCGGAACCGAAATTTTTTCCCGTGTGGCGCCCGCGGAACATATATTTACCTCATGCGAAAAAAGTATCCAACTCTATTTGAGATGCCTCCTCCTGAGGAATGAAACGGCAACCCATCTCATTATTCTCATGCAAGTTACTCCAAAGAGTGATCACCAAGTGTCAGTTTTGACATGGAACGAAGATACTGAGAGACATGTGGTATAATTTGGCGATCATATTTCTTGTGGGAATCTTTGTCCCTCTAAAATTATAGGTGATCTCACCTTCTTTTTTGTGATAATATGACACAGAAGAGTGACAAATTAAGTGTGGGACCAAAATTGGATCTCGCTCCATTCTAATATTTATACACCCTGGACCGGTACTGATTTAGGCAATAAACTATCATATAATAAATAAGATATTTTAATAAATTTCTGCTGAGATTCAAATCAAGGACATAAAAAAACTATTTGCAAATAGCCTCGATCTTGGTTCAAAAAGAAAATAGGTTTAGAACGCCAGTGGGTGCGAAGGATATAGAATGGAGTAACATAAATCTCCGAATGTAGTAGTATGGGATCTTTGTTTACACGGATGCCAAATTCACGTGATTTAAAGCCATTTCGGCTATTTTTATGTAACCGGTAATTTTCCTCTGGAGAGAAATATCGTACAAGAAACAAGAGTTGCGGCGGTCATCCTACGTTAGCTCGGCTCCCATCTTCTCAGATATCCGAAAAAAAAAAACATAAAGCCAGCCTTCGAGCTAATAAAATACATTAAACTGCCTTTTACGAACCACATGTTTTAGATTAGAGCTTCTGTCTGATCCTATTTAAAGAACTTATGTCTCGCATTGTTTTTTTTTTTTATTCAATTTTAATTGTAAATTTAATTCTACAAAGATTTGTTTAGGGTTTTATAATTTATCTACTTGGGCCAAAACTAATTTAATTGCTTTTCTTTGAGTTTTTTTCTTTCAATAGTTAGTGCATAGAAAACATGTATGTTCCGTTACATTATTTTTGGAAAATGAAAGGCGTTATGATTATCTATCTATGGCAGAGTTTCTCAACCTTTCAGAGGCCTATTCGCGGCTCAATTTTCAATCATAATTTTCATCCCAACCTCCGCATACAAAAGTATACAATAATAATAATAATAATAATAATAATGTAATTTGAGTATTTTGGCTCTAAACCTGCACTACGACCTTAATTTTAAACCTTACAAATTACCAAGAATCAGCGGCGTAACTAGCCTTTGGGGGCGGAGGGGGCGAAGCTCAACTGGGGCGCCTTTTTTCATTCGACTTTTTTTTTTTAGTATTCGAATCTCGTTCTGGCTTTTTTTTGTAATTTTTTCTCCGGATTTATGATATAAAATGAATTAATTATGAGATTTCAAAAAGAAAGCCGTAGATTTTGGGAAAAAGCGGATGCGCAAGGAGCGCCAAAAGCTTGATGCCTCTGGGGCAAGCGCCTCCCCCCTTCGCCCCCACCTGGATACGCTACTGCCAAGAATATGGAATTTATAGACATTTGGTAACACCAAACTCAAGCATTATAATAAGTTAGTTTTTAAATATTATGTAGAAATGTATTTTGTTTTGTATGTGTGTGTGTGTGCAATTGACAAAAAAAATTATATATAATCAAATGAAAACAAAACGCTTTAATGTTAATTTTCTCAAAACTCGGTAGGTGGCGCTTGACACACTATTGCGTAACAGGGTCCATTTATAAGTATGGGAACATATTTATATTTATGGCAACCATTTCTCCTAGTTATATATGAAATACAAGAGTAAAGTGGTCTTCAAAAGATTTCAATGGCAAAATAAGAATATACATTTCAAAACGCATCTAAAAAATAATTGATTTATGAATTTTAATCAAAATCGTTGTAGCGAATTTTGAGAAAATAGAAAAAAACTGAAAAAGTACATTAGTAAAGTACTAGTGGTTTTTCATCGATTTTGATTAAAAGCTTATTTTCACGCCTCAGGGAAGTGCCTAACTTAAATATAAAATTTCAACATCCTAGCTCAATTCCTTAAAATTAAACACATCCACATACACACACAGACAGACGTTGCGAAAACCACTTTTTTGGATTCAGGGGACCTCAAAACGTGTATATCCATCAAAATGTCGACATCGAATGTTTGACATGAATCCAATACTTTCTCTCTATATATATTAACATATATATATAGAGGTAAGAGAAAGTAAAAATTATTTTATTTTTTGATTAAATAAAAAAATATTAATTTTTTGAAAGTTTAATATCATATCTTTCTTTGCAAAAAAAAAAAAAAAAAAAAAAAAGAAACTGTTCCTTTGATCTTAATGATTAACGAGTAAGTTTTTTTCTGAAATAGTATGAGAAAAAGAAAGAGTAGATGGTCAGTGAATGAGTGAACCGATCAGAGAAAGTGATCGAAACGAAGGAAAAGATGGAAAAAGTGAGGTGAGTTGAGAAGAGGAAGGAATGAATGCGTGGGTGGGACAAAAGACCAAAGAACGACGGATTGAATCTCGTCAAAGGGGATGCTGACCCTGCAAATGACCCAAGTTGAGAAAAAGGGCGCAACTCGCTCCGACAGCAATCCCTTGTTAGAATACCTTCAAATCTTAAAGGGACAGGAGTCAAACATCACGTGAGCATACTCTGTACATAAAATAATGTAACAAAGCAACCAATTGCCCGATTAACAAGATAAAAACGATCTTTAATTGAGAATAAAACACGTATGTCGTCGAATAAAAAAAAGGCTGTTTTTCTCATTCCCCCATACTATTTTTGTTTCATTTGATTTTTTCTCTCTTGGTAACGATATAAAGAAAGTTTACGTTATTTGAATGCAAATTTTTTCCTCAATTTTTTTTTTTTTTTTTTGAGAACATGCTCATTAATCTGTCTTTTCCTTGTCGCTGGCAAAAAAAAGAGAAAAAGAAAAACATTAATAAAATAGTTTGGATGTTGGCGTAAAAAAAGGAATGGATTATCTTAGAAGCATTTCAAGTAGAAAGAACAACGAAATTAGAACTTAAATGGAAAAACAATTTCTAAAGCAAAACAAAAACTAGGTTATTACTAACTGGAAGAATTTGTGTAACAATATATTTTTAATTTATTTGTCAGAAGAATTTTGTTAAATGGAGGTTTGAGGACGAAGCCCCCTTTGCTGTTAATATTATATTGATATAGGTTGATGATATGTTATGAATTAGGACCGAAGCGAGAAAATATTTTCTAGTTGAGGGGAATTCGAATTATCATTCCCCGCCCCATCTCATCAATGAATAAATTTTAAAGATTATAAAATATTTTTTATAAGGTAAAGCTTTTTTAAAAATAGTTAGAGGTTTTCCCTTGACTCGAACCAGGACTTCGTGCTTTCTTAACGGACGAACTACTTTTAATATAAGTTATTAACACTATTTAAAAGTAACTGAATTGTTCGAGAAGATCTATTACAGGCCTTTTTAAAGAAGTGGGCCTCAGCCCCATGGATTACCGGCAGGGGTCCGCGACGAAGTGTCTCAAATGTAACAAATAGGAGAATAGGACAAAAAGAGTTTATGTTATTTTTCACGCAGTGTTAAGCTAGTAAATGCATGCATTGACTAGTAAATATATGCTAAATTATAAATAGTTTTTAACCAAACTGAATTTTTAAAAAATAGGGGATATTGACTTGGCTTTCAAGGGGACCGCGACTTCAAAAAGTTTAAGAAGTCTTCTTCTTTCATCGCCTTAATCCCTCGGTGCGGGGTCGGCAGAGGAGGTGGGA
This sequence comes from Euborellia annulipes, assembly GCA_023213315.1. NCBI lineage: Eukaryota > Metazoa > Arthropoda > Insecta > Dermaptera > Anisolabididae > Euborellia > Euborellia annulipes. The sequence continues at coordinate 165,720 of JAKCPI010011283.1, forward strand.
GTTTTTGCGACAGGAAGGAATAAAACAGGCCGGCCCGTCGCACGGTCTGACGCCTGTTCGAAAATAAAGAAGGAAGAGACAGACATGTAAAGAACAGAAGGACTGCCAGTCCCAGCTCGGGTAGCTCGTGGTCGCCATCCACGTACCCACAAGTTGTGGGCCCCTGAGCATAAAAAGTTTAAGAAGTACTTGTCTTTTATTAGAGTAGACTTAAAATTGACACGTTTATTTATTTATTTTTTGGAATACGAATATCGAAAATTTCCAAATTACTATTAGGATTAGATGTAGTTTTGCCTGCTGCTACCTAGTCAACTTTATCTTTTATTAAATTTATATTTTATATTCTGAAAAAAATTTCAATTGATCTTGATAAACATCTTCACTCTTCCTTATAATTATAAAAGAAAATAAAATAGCGAGTTCTTAATTGAATTTTTATTTTGTTGAAAATAATTTTCTAGAAGCAATTCTTCTTTCGTTGTGTCATTTTAAACTAAATTGCTGATAGAGCAAGGATAAATTTTACTGATAAAAAAGCAAGTTTAAAAAAAAGATGTCTGCATAATTGGATTGAAAGAAAATGCAGCATTTAATGCAATTTTATCATGTTCTATATTCCAGATCGATTTTTTAGAGAGCAAAGGAAATATCATCAACACTAGATAATTATTTTTATGTATGCAAATTTAATCATAATAAGTTTTATATTGCTTTTTAGAGAATGAACCGGTAAGTTTATAATATAGTAGAAAAATCCATAAAATATATAGGCCTATATATACAGTATATATAGCTATATACCCGAAGTATAGCTACTTTAAATTTTACTAAAATTTATATTTATTAATTTAATTTTTTATATGAGAATTATACTATAAGTATAATAATAAAGATTAATTATATTCCATTTTCTCAATTTTTTCTCCCTGTTGCTCTAATTAGAGGTTTCTTTAGGTGCGTTCTAAAAAAAAAAGACCAAATTGAGGAGTGATGCTCTGTTAGTAAATAATAATTATAGCCTACTCTTCTTCTATTTTTGAAAAATAATTAAAAAAAAGAATCTCCTGGCCGAGAAATAATCGAGTAAATAATGTTTAAATAATCCCAAGGATTTATTTTCAAAATGAATGTGATTTACTTCTCTTTCTCTCTAAATACAGCAAATAACGCCATTAAAGTCGCACCTTCCTTAATAAATTATTCGATTATTACTATATATAACTATTGATTATTTTTTCACAATGAATTGAATTATATTAAACCAACCTGCGCATTTTCTTAATGAATAATATTGATATATTGAATCGATTGTATTAAATGTTTTTTTTTTTAACAAGGTTGAAAAAGATGGAATTTTTTCAGTCAATGCTCGAATAGACTGTTCATTAGCCAAAAGCAGAGAACGGAAAAAAGTCGCCTTAAAAGTCAGTAAAGTCTGTTTTGGAAAAAAAGTCTCTAAAAAGTCGCTGTCAAGTTTAAGAATTAATAATATGAAAAATTAAAAGAAATACAGTGGTTCAAGCACAGTACAATTTCTTTTAATTACTCGGACAACTTGTATATAATTTCATTTAAATAATTTTCGAGACCTATTCATTTGAATAAGATATTGATATTCATGAATACCTCAATTCGGATTTGACTAAACACTAAACTCTTCACATATTTGTTAAATTAATTTTATATTATCGAACTGAAAAATACGATTGACAAATAAATATGAAATGAAAAAGAAATTATGCTGAGGAACTTTGACAGATGAAACAATTTAATCTATCCCTATTCGTTCTATTATTAATTGAGGTAATTTTAAACAATTCTAAATAATAAATTTCTAGTTTTATTGTAATTTGCAATTAATTTAGTCCCTTGTGGACGAAAACAATGGGAATGCTTATTTAAAGTTTTAGGAAAATCTTGAAAATTCTCAAAGTTCAAAGGCGATGGAAAAAATATGACCTCTATGGATCAGAAATATGCATATTAAGATAAGAGAAAGTAAAAATTAATTGAAATTTTTTTAAATATCCACTGTGGAGCGTATTTTAAATTATAAAATTTTAATAGAAGTCATTGCAAAATAAATTATTTTAATGTGGAAAGCAACCGCTGGTGTATTTTTCTCGGATACAAATCAATTGAAATAAATAGGTTGGTGGGCTAATATTTTTTTCACTGCGACCCTCTCTCACGATGAAATTTTTCTAAATATTTTACCAGACGAGAGTTGTAAGAAGTTAAATTTAGAAATCTCCCTTAAATATTTAATATAAAATATATTATACTAATATAAAAAATAAATTCTTCATAAACTTCTCACGGCCTCTTTGGACATATCTCACCATGATATTCCTAATGAGTTTTTTCATTAATATAAAAAAAATTTTAACTTTTAAATATACTTTTGTATGGGATTTACAGACAATATTTGTTAAGACTGTACAAACTGTGTTTAAAGTTTTCTCAACGAGATGTTTGGTTCGATCAAGAAGGCAAGTAACTACGTTACTGTAATCCAATACCTGGACAAACTCGCCTGTAATCAGTAAGCAGACCACCGTCGATAGAGACAGTCTCTATATCCGGTATATTTGCGCAAGTAAATATTTTCTGCAAATTTTCGAAGAGAGGATCGATTCTTTAGAGATATTCTATTTCCATCTACTCGTCAAGTTCATGACTGTACAAAACAATCTGTGTAGTAATCTATTAAGATTATATTATTAAAATGCTATAATTTATATTATAATAGAAGTTTTTTTTAATTATGATATAGTCTATCGAACTTATTATTCATTTTTATACGACCGAAGGAATTTGTCCTCTGTAGGCACAAAATGTCCGAAGGGCCCCTAATTTATGCATTCGGATACAAAAAGCCGACGGCGTTCGAATTTTCACCGAAACGAAAGCGAAACGAACAAACACCATTTTTGAAGAATCTTGTCAAAAACCTCTCAAAAATCTCTTCAAAAACATCAAAAGAAAGAAGGTTTGCGTTGCGCCAGGTGTTTCCCCTAAGAAATACAGAAACAGGTCCACTGTAAGAAGGCTATGTGGTGTGTTTGTTGAGTCAAAAAGTTCAAAAAGTTCGCTGAAATCGCGCAATGGTTGTGCTGCTTTCCATCCTTTATCAAAGTGGTAGAGCATAATATGGCGAATATGATTATGGTTTTCGACACACATTTTTCTGAGACAATAGAGAAGATTATTTTCATACAAAAATAATAAACAAAACGCTACTTTTCACTGATGAAAAACGCGTCGATATAAACGTTGGATAATTATACATCAATATAAATACAAACCTGATTCTGAAAATTACAATTGCTTTAAGAAAATTACAATATTTTTTGGATATTAATCATTATTTTTTCCATAATTTGGCGCTCCCCAAAAATTTCCCTGGGTACTTGCCTTTGCCTAGTGCTTAATTCGAACCTGAATCTTATCCTGAAGGTTCTCAGTCGGAGTACTTCAAATAAATAGTGCAGCTCCGCCCCCTGGCTAGCGAGGACGGGGGGATTTCCTAGAAATTGATTGTTGTCACAAGCAGTGCCAGATTACCCATAAGGCGTAGTACGCAATCGCCTATGGGCCCCTATAGGGGCCCAGCAACCTTAGATTTATTTACTTGTTTAACTCTTTCGGCATGTGAGGCCCTTTAGGGCTCGCATCTTGTTCCAGGCGAAGAATTTATTTCAATTTAATTGGATACCAATCAATTGGAATAAATAGGGGCGAGGTCTAATTGGCCTCAGATACTGAACAAGAACCTAAATAAAAAAAAAAAAAAAAAAAAAAAAAAAAAATTAAAATTATTTATCTCTTTTTTAAAACTTTATTTATATTATACCAGGGGTCTCCAAACTACGGCCCGCGGGCCACATCCGGCCCGCGGACAGATTTTGTCCGGCCCGCGGAGAGCTACCAAACTTGAAAACTTTTTTTTTTTTTTTTTTTTTGTAAAAAACATTCACACTTTTTTCTCATTCACACTCACACTCACACACACATTCACACAGTCTTTTCGGCAACTTAGGCCATTTAAGACTTTGACGATAACCGTTGTAGAGAATATATCTATTGTGGGGTCAGGCATTTCTATTTAAGCCATCTGGTATCCAAATGGCTTAAATAAAATCATCGGACTGCCTGGGTCCGAACCCGCGACGTTTGGTATAGGAGGGAGGCGCGCTACCTACTACGCCAAACCCGGGGGCCCTTGAAAACTTCTTTTAGAGAACATTTTTTTATAGCAAATTAAATTTAGTTTACTGAAGTATTCTAATTTTATGTTGAATAATTATTAATATGACATCTACATTGATATGGTCATGGGCTAACTACTCATAACATTGTTGTAGGCTTATTGTTATTGTTTTTGTGATAAGTTGGATAAAGAAACACAGAATTGTAATGAGTAAAGACATGTATAATATGCAGAAAATTTAACTTCAGTATATAATAATTAACAAATTATTGAAATGAATCCAACTAACATTTTATACATTTTAAATAAAAACATAACTTATAACAAGCATAATGACATATGAAATACTAATGAGATTTATGTAATTGAGATTTTCTACTGACAATAGTTTGTAGTTGTGGACTAATTTTACGTTTTACGGACTCTAGTCCGATTTGCAGCCTTTTTTAAACGTTGCGTACTTTTTCGGACTTTTTTTTCATCAGTGGACTATTTCACTTTTAACCACCGGCAACTGTTTTGTTTGTAGAATGTAGAATGAGTATTTTGTAACCAGTGTTTGTAGCCAGATGGCCTATGGCTAAAGGGCAAATAAATGAAAAAAAAAATCTGGTGTGACTGGCGCACAGCACACAACTTTCTCTTACCTTCGGTAATCGAAAGTTATGTTCTGTGCTTGTCACACCAGATTTTTTGTGTCGACATGTATTTAGTTTCCGACAGTACGGTACATTCGATTTTCAAGATGTAAAATTTACAAGTATGGGAAAATATTTATATTTTGTTACCATGGCAACCATTTCTCCTATCTTTTCTATGTAGTACAGGAGTAAAGTGGTCTTCAGAAGATTTCAATCACAAAATAAGAATATACATTTTAAAGAGAATCTAAAAAATAATTGACTTTTGAATTTAAAAAAAAAATCGTTGGAGCAAATTTAGAGAAAATCGAAAAAAACTGAAAAAATACATCAGTAAAGTACTAGTACTCTTTGGTCGATTTTGTTTAAAAGCTTCCTGTCACGTCCCATGGGGGTGCCTAACTTAAATATAAAATTTCAACCTCCTAGCTCTTTTCGTTCTTGAGATATTTTGTTCACAGACACACACACAGACACACACACAGACAGACCATGTCGCGAAAACCACTTTTTTGGATTCAGGGGACCTCAAAACGTGAAGATCCATCAAAATCTCGACATCGAATTTTTGACATGAATCCAATACTTTCTCTCTCTATATATATTAACATATATATAGAGGTAAGAGAAAGTAAAAAAAAAAAAAAAAAAAAACCACCGGCAACAATGATAATATGGTTTTGGCCCTCGGAACTTACTGAAGTAATCAGTATGGCCCTAAGGCTGGAAAGTTTGGAGACCCCTGTATTATACAATACTTTAATCCAGGATAAATATTTTCATATTAAAACTCATTTCTTTTTATTTTGTTGATAATATTCATTTTTTAGCATATTTAAATAATAACGACATTTAGTTTCTCTTCTCTGATCTAAAAAAATAAGAGGAAAAAAAAGAAGATTTTTTGGTGTATTGCTATATACATATCATATATAGTGGAATGTAAAAGAAGAAAGATAAAGGAGAGAAGAGAAATGAAAATCATATGCATAGAGTATTTGGACAAGTGTTAGGCTATGAGGCAAAAAGAGGCTGGGTGTAAAAAGCCTTCCTTTTCCAAGCACTCTAATTACGTTCCATTTCCATGCAAATTGAATATAGTTTTTCCACCTTTTTTTTTGGTATTAGAGTTGGTACAGAAGGGCAAAGATGTCAATGTGATTCGTAGTAAGATCATTTCTAAATATATTGCTAGATTTTTAACCCTTTAATAAGATAATAAATATGTCTCCGTTATTATCGAAGAGGTAATTTTTGAATAAAAAATATATTTACAACTTATTTCTCCTTTTTCAGTTCCTGAGGCCATTTAGAGTTTTTATCTTTTGTAAGCCTATATTTAATTATCAGAGTGCCATTAATCGAGTCTCTTTCCAATTAGCTTGAATTTTAGTTGTTTTCACAATAAATTTAATGAATTTCAAGCGAAATACCAAAAAATGGGGATTACCTTAAATATATTTAAGGTAATCCCCATTATAACTTAAAAACGACAAATCTCTCGATACTCAAATTTTATATTTAAGCTAAGGATCCATGTTAACAAGTCTAGTTGCTCTGGTATTAAAATACAAATATTTTTATTTCTTTTACTTTCTCTTATTTTTTTTAATTTGCCCTCTCAGCTACTAGACCTTTTAGGAATTAATTGTATAAATTATGTAGGAGACCGGGTATAGTTGATACACTTTTTTACTTTCTGGTTTTTGTATTTTTTCTCTATAATTGTACTGAAACAAATGCAACTTAATAAAATACTATAACTATTTGGCTATCAGTTGGTACATTTGAAAGCTTTATAAAAATAATTTTGTGGTCTCTAAAAAAAAAATTTTGTAAACTTTGCCAGATGTATCAATTTGACCCAGTCTGGGTCAAATTGATACAGCATTTGAGCAGCTGGTACGGTGCCAGAATTCAGGATAATAGAAACCAAAACATGTATTTTGAAAGGGTTTTATTGTTTTAAAATGTACATTTCTTTGAAACTTATATTTTTCATAAACATGTCTCAAATTTTCGAATAAACTTCCAACAGCCGATTAAAACTAGTTGCCCGACTAAGGCTTGTTGCTTCTGGCACTCTTAAAGAAAGATTGGGATTCCTTTTTAGGTGCCCTTTCAGTTTTCTTTTTTATAATTCCTCGGTATTTCTGAATACAAAAATACCACATAAGAATACACCATATCAACTTGACCCAAAAGAAGCGTATCAACTTGACCCAAACGACGCCATTACACTAAATTAAAATCTACGAGAAACAGGTAGCAGTTAAAATTACTGTTTCAAGTTAATATTTTTATCTTCAAACCAGGGAACAATATGATGTGTCTGATTATTCAACTAGCTCACGAATAACCCTAAAATAAAAGGTGGAAGTCTCTAGTAAAAATTTACTTTCAGTTGAAAAAAAACAGTTTTTATTCACAAATCACAGCGGTCATTCTGATCCTTCTCCACTCCTGTTCTTGCTTGCAAGTGTCTTCACGTTTGGAAGTTATTGCGCCTGTATCAACTTGACCCTGTATCAACTAGACCCGGTCTCCCCTATATTTAAAAATTATTATAGCGAAGGCAGCCAGGGGCATTCCACACGCTGGTTACTTTGGGATGTTATTCCTTTGGTAATAAACGAGATTTAACCAAAATATTCTGAAACAAATATCTACTTTTTGCGAAAACTCGAAGCGCTTTACGGTATATATAAAAATAATTTTCATTTTATTTTAACCCAAATCAAACAAATTATTATATAAATATATAACTAACAATCATTTATTGGTTATTTCTGTTAAATGAAAATTTTGGTAATTTTCATATCATCAAGATATTAAAAAAGATCCATTGGGATTTCAATTTCAAAAAATGATAATAGATATATCAATTTATATTCAAATTTGATAAATCAAATATGAAAGAAAATTGTATTATTTTTTAATTAATTCAAACTTTTGTATTTATTTATTTATTTATTTTTAAACACTCACTTTTTTCCCATTCACACTCTCATTCACACACACATACATTTGGAACATAATGGCTTAAATAAAATCATCGGACTGCCTGGGATTCGAACCCTCGACCCTTGGTATACAAGGCAGGCGCTCTACCAGCTACGCCAAGCCCGAGAGCTTGTATTTATTAAATGATGAACCCACAGTTTCCTTCGTTTGCGTTTTCTCTTTTCTTCTTTTTCTTGCCTGCCCCTTCTTGCACTGAACACTGACTGACTCTGGAGGGAGAGAACACAAGTTGCCTCGTGTGAACACGATTCTTCAGACGGCAGTCAATTTCCAGACGACTAGTTGAATCAACTAGTTGCCTCAAAACCGCCCGTGTAAAACCAGCCTTATACTTCATAAAATTCATCAGCCTGATCTGGGCCACCCCTCCAGACATTGCTTGTTAATATTGAATTGTCTACTTATTAGTAAAGAATTTATAAAATATAAGAAAATCTTTTAAATTGCCAATCGAATGCTTATTTCGATCTTTTTATTCAGGAAATTGTATAATGAATCTTAACTCAATATAGTCATTAGGATGATAAGTCTGATTTCATTTGAGGCTTGAGTGATTGTCACAAGTATTATAGCTTTTCTAATTCGGTCGATTTCACTTGATTATCTAATTTACTGTATAAATGAAAGAGCTTTTTCAAATTTATGAACCTTCTTAAATGAGGAATGAAAGACGCTTCTTCGAGAATCCACAGTCAAATTTAAAGCTAACGAAAATCTTTTCCAGCTGAACAAGTCTCAATTGTCATTAGGTTTCCTTTTTTTTTTTTGCTATATTTTTATATGTAATTTATTACCTGAGAAAAAAGTCATTTATTATTTTTATACCAATAATAAATTTAAAGGATTAATTTCTGTCTATTTAATAAAATTCTTTTCTTTTTTATTGAAACTTTTAGAACAGAAAAGATGATTAATTAAAAGAAATTTTTTTTTAAACTGATTGGAAAGATATCGATCGTTGGAAACGTTGACAAAATTATTGGCAGTTTCACTTCCACTTTCTCTAAAAAAATTTTGTGTACTTCCAATTTTTATGAAAATTTTTAAAATTAATTAAATTAAAATAATAAATTTTAAAACAATAGCCGCGCCTCCCGCCTTCGGGCCCCCTGGCCCCCAGCTAGCTCGGGCCCGCCGGAGGACCCTCGCCTATTCTTCTTACTTATGAAAAGAAAATTATTATTATTCCATTCCAATTCAAGCCTGCTTGAGGATTTGTTTACATTCATGGAAATTGTGAATTAATAACTCAAAAAGTTATAGGAATTTCAGGATGAAAATAATTTTCCAGTATTCCCTAGTCGGTCCTCTTTAAGCGTAAAATTTCGTTTCAAAATTCCAACTGGAAGTTGCTCAAATAGAGCGTGACAGACAGACGGACGGAAATACAGACAGACGGACAGACAGACAGAGAGACGGACATTAGCGAATTAATAAATATATTATTTTTTTATTCAAAGAACATTTGTCTATTTTTTAATTTCTTCACTTGCCACAAGAGTGTAGCACTAATCAACAGCGCCTGGAAATTAGATAACCATTAATGACAGGAAGAGTTGAATCGCCATTACCAGGCGATTTTTGCTTCCAGCTTTATCTTTTGAAGCAAGCTTATAATTTGGGATGTTCTCATCACATTAAAGTCTAAAATTTAAAAAAAAAGGCAATTTATTTTTTATTATTGTTTATTAGGTATTCAGGTGAAAAATAATAATATGATTGCCGATACTTCGTATGTCTGGTAAAAAAAATTCAATTCATCTCATATTTCATATTGCTAGGATTTTTTTTATTCTATATTATTGGATATAATTAATTCTATTGTATATTCATTTAATATATAGATCTATTAGTGAATTATAACAAATCAATACTGAGCACAATTAAGGCATTTCTGTTCAAATCAAAAACATTTTTTTTGAAAAAAAAAAAAAAATATTTTTTTAAGAAAAAAATGTTCAAAGCGTTATGAATATTCATATCTTTTTTTAAATTAAGTAAAATTCTTAGAATTCTATGCCTACATTTTCATAAGGTAATCTCTCTTTTAACATTTGAATAAATATTGAATTAAAAAAAATTATGTTCCTTTTTCATTAAACAAAAAAATAAAAAAATCTGGTGTGACTGACTGGTCGCGCAGAGCACGACTTACTCTTACCTTCGGTATTCTAAAGTTGTGTTTTGTGCTTGTCACACCATATTTTTTTGTCTCGAGATATACTGTATTTAGTTTCCACCGATATATTATATTTTTTTTTTTTTTTTTAAACATTCACACTTTTTTCTCATTCACACTCACACTCACACACACATTCACACAGTCTTTTCGGCAACTTAGGCCATTTAAGACTTTAGACGATAACCGTTGTACTTAATATATGTATTTGGGGTTGAGGCATTTCTATTTAAGCCATCTGGTATCCAAATGGCTTAAATAAAATCATCGGACTGCCTGGGTCCGAACCCGCGACGTTTGGAATAGGACCCGATATATTATAATTCAAGATGTAAAATTTATAAACATGGGAAAATATTTTTATTTTATTACCATGGGAACCATTTCTCCTACCTTTCTGATGAAGCACAAGAGTAAAGTGTGCTTCAAACAATTTTGAAGGCAAAATGAAAAAAATCTGGTGTGACTGGCGCACAGCACACAACTTTCTCTTACCTTCGGTAATCGAAAGTTGTGTTCTGTGCTTGTCACACCAGATTTTTCGTGTCGACATATATTTAGTTTCCGCCAATATATTAGAAATTTAAGATGTCAAAATTATAAACATGGGAAAATATTTATATTTTGTTACCATGGCAACCATTTCTCCTATCTTTCCTATGAAGCACAAGAGTAAAGTGTGCTTCAAACAATTTTGAGGGCAAAACGCGAATATACATTTGAAAGAGCATCTAAAAAATAATTGATTTTTGAATTTTAATCAAAATCGTTAGAGCGAATTTTGAGAAAATCGAAAAAAACTGAAAAAGTACATCAGTAAAGTACTAGTATTCTTTGGCCGATTTTGATTAAAAGCTTATTTTTCCGGTCCCGGGAGGTATTTAACTTAAATATAAAATTTCAACCTCCTAGCTCAATTCCTTCATGCTTAAAATTGAACACACACACACACACACCCACCCACCCACACACACACACACCCAGAGACAGACCATGTCGCGAAAACCAGTTTTTTGGATTCAGGGGACCTCAAAACGTGAAGATCCATCAAAATCTCGACATCGAATTTTGACATGAATCCAATACTTGCTCTCTATATATATATTACATATATACATAGGTAAGAGAAAGTAATATACATTTGAAAGAGCATCTAAAAAATAATTGATTTTTGAATTTTAATCAAGCGAATTTTGAGAAAATCGAAAAAAAAGTGAAAAAGTACTTCAGTAAAGTACTACTACTCTTTGGTCGATTTTGATTAAAAGCTTATTTTCACCCTTCCGGTGGATGTGTAACTTAAATATAAAATTTCAGCCTCATATCTCAATTCCTTCATGCTTATGAATCCAATACTTTCTCTCACTATATATTAACATATATAGAGGTAAGAGAAAGTAAAAATATATGAAAATTAAATAGGCAAAAATCTCTCAAATTTAGATATTTTATTCCTTTTACATTTATTTTTTATCATAGGAAGCTCTAACTAAAAGTTGGTCCAAAGGGCGTGGGTTCTGAAATTTTAAAGTTGATTCCGCGCATAGTAGAAATCAAAAGAAAAAGAAGGGATTTTAGGAGCATATTGCTAGGCGCGCGACACACCTAGTCGTGGGTATCAAGGGCTCAAGGTTCTCAATTTTTTTTATTATTAGGACTAACTCTTCATGTGATCCGGCCTCTGTTTGTTCCCAAACAAACTTTGCCTAAACTCTCTCTTCTTTATAGGAAATTAATAAAGATAAAATAATTCAAAGAGATTTTTAGATAAATAATTTTGGTAGAAATTGATCTTTAAAGGATTTCAGGGCTAAATAATCTAAGTAAAGTTTCAGCCTTTTCTTGTATCCAATTTCTCAGCCAAGTTACTTAGGGGCTTTAAATAGTTAATTAATGTTTAGTGAGGCGAGAGAGGTCCTCCTTCAACGGTTTTAAGGCTGTACGAAGGACTCTTTATAGAAAATGATCAATCAATCTTTCTGGAGATTCTTGGACCTGATAAAACATCTATTTATTTTCTTTTTTATTTAAATAGCCAAAGTTTATTATATGTATTTTTTTGAAGAAGTCAAGAAAATTAATTTTGTATTTTTCTACCTATCTAAAGGTTCATTCATATTTTAATTCATGTTAGTATATCACAACAGAAAAAGGAGACAAATACAGGGCTCAAACCAATCTTGAAATGATGAATAATTTATAAATAAAAAATATAATAGTTAATTGTATCAATACTTTTATGTAATTCAAATTATTATATTATTAAAACTTATTCTATAGCCTTTGATTCATAGCCCACAGGTAAAGAAAGACCTCGCCTCTTTTCCGGTAGAAGGCTCATTTCCTGCCAATGGTCACTTCGCATCCTGAGAGACAAAAATTTATTGGCTTTGAATGCTTACAATGTATTATGGGAGTTTTTGATTATAGACCACATTTGTATTAATTATATATTAAAAATATAAATACTGTACAACGTTTCGACTGCTTATTCTGCACTCTTTTTCAAGTACTATATAGTTGAGTCGGAACAAGTGTATACACTTGTTCCGACTCAAGTGAACAAACAATTTATATATTTAAATGGTTTATATTGATGTCTCAGTCCCTCCAGTAATTGAACCTCCAGCTTATCGAGACCATATAAAATGTATTAATTTAATAAAAAATTAAAGTAGTCAATTTTAAAATATCAATCTTATTCAGATTTTGGGCTCAAACAAATTATTAATTTTCAGCAGTAAGAGCGATCAAGAAAAAATTATTGTTCATAGAAATGAACTCTGCTGGCAAGTTTGAAATCTTTGATATAATATAAACATTACTATTTGTAAACAATTGTATCAAAATTAACCTTTCAATTTTTTTTTTTTTTTATATTTTTTAATTTTTAATTTTTGGAATGGAAAAAGAAAAAAAGGCTGATAAGAAAAATAAAAATAAAAAAATTACAAGTAACAAAATAGGAAAAGAACGATCGACTCAAACATTAGAAAATATACCCACCGAACCAATAATTCCTTTTCATTATGGAGATACCACTTGTGAGTTTACATAATATGTTTATAGTTTTAGCGTATATAATAATTATAATTGAATACATCAGAGAATTAAACACACTTGACAAGCAGACATGTGCAATCTTTATGTACCAGCATGCACAAATTCTTTTCGGCACCACACGGCACAAACATGCTTGTGCAAGAAATATTATATTAAATATCAGAAAAATTAATCTAAAAAAGTGCAGGTTATTTATTCGAAGATAACAAGAAATACTCACTTGCTTTAAACAGAGAAACAATAAATATTAATATTTAAATTGAAATTTTAAATGAATTAATAGGCCTATATTAAATAAATATCAAATATCATGACGTCTATAAAATGGGGGAGAGTTTGGTTAGCGCAAATATGCTTGTGCATGATTAAATTTCAATCGAACATCAAGCTGCTTGACAATTAAAATGCTTGCGCGAAATTCACCTACAGACCCTACAGTTTGCTTGTACAAAAAGAATACACGTGCATGCTTGTCAAGTTTTCAATTACCTGTGTAGGATAAATCTTTTTCATTGTCATTTTCAATTTCCAAACAGAAATCAATGAGATGAAAAAATATTCATTTCTGAAAATTGATTAAATTAAAAAAAAAAAACAACATGTTTTGGGATTTATTAGTGTACATGTCAATTATGTATCATTAAATTCATCTTTAACAAAGTTAAAAATAATATTTTTTATAGAAATTTTTGTCAAATTAACTTCGTTTAAAAAAAAAATTCTTTTTTTGTTTAAAATGAAATAAATCAATCCATTTTATCTAAATTTACCTTTTTAATTTTTATTTTAAAATTCTTTTTTTTTTTTTAACTCTTTTCAATAAATGCTAATGAGATAGATTATGTTAACGAATTCTTAGAGATTTTTTTTTTCTTATAAAAAACATACTTTACCATCTAATCTTTTGAAAGAATGCTATTAAGCTTTAACACTTTCCCTTTAAAATTTCATGATTTGAATTTCTCAAATGAGCAATTTCCTCTGTTTTAAAATTAATAACTAATCAATAGAAGAAAGTTTATTAAGAAAGGGGTAAAAATTATTTTGAATTAGAATATCTCATGCGGATGAAGAAGGAAGGAGGATAGAAGCAAAAAACTTTTGAGTAACTTATTAATTTCTTCATGTAAATTCATCTTTTATTTAAATCTTAATAACAACCATTGAGCTTGGAAGGAGTAATAAAAAGTGTAATGAACAACATTTTTTTTTTAAAGAATTTTATAAAAAATGCCTACTCCAAGATTATTGATTATTATTTTCGTAAAAGGAACATTTGAAATTCCGCAGTTTCGTAGTTTAATTCATTCATTATCTTTTTCATTTTTTTTTTTTTTAGATATCATTAAAAGAGATCTAAAATTTTTTATGAAAAATCGCTTTATGGCTCTTCAGAGAACAATGCCTTTATTTTCACAAGGTGATATATTCTAATTTATTTATATTTAAAAAAAAATTGTACGTTCCAGTATACTAAAGTCTGAATTTTTAGACACTTGCAATGGAAGACGTGGAGGGCTTCCACCCCACCAAAATTTTAATTAACAGAAAATATTGTTTCTAATTTAATTTTTTCCATATTCATATCGGTATTTTATATTTTTCTGTTCTTAAAACCTGAATCTTATCACGCTTCGATGACAATAATTCTGGAAACTTTTTTACTAGTGATTGCCAATCCATAAATTAATAATTATGATTTGTGAAAAGAACATATATAGCTAAATAAATATACTTCTTCACAAACAATGCAATTATTATTATTATACTTAGAACCGAATGTTTATTCTTAATATATTAATCTATATCTATTTTTTTTTTTTTTTTTTTTTTTAGAAGAGGAAAAAACATGGAACGGAAGATTTGATTTCGTAGTTATCGCGGATCCGATGTTAGGATTGCGTAACTATCTACTTGAAAAACATCCTAGTATTTGGAGTTCAAATGGAACAAACAATGATGATGCTACCGATTTCGATACTAGTTCTGAAAGATCAATTATTAGCGATGAAGATATCTTGAAATATGCTATCAATTGGATAAATGAACTGAACCCTAAACCTAGATTCGTTGCCTTTATTGGCAATCGGGTCTTTGTAAAAAAACATCCTGGCATGTATTCATCGTTTACTATTTTTTTATAACTGATTATGAGAAAATCATTTGAAATTATTTGTTTCAAAATTCATATTATTGTGTATTTATAAAAGTCATATTTACAAGATATAAAAAAATATGGTCGGCACTTTCATTTAGGGAAACTAGACAAGTATAGCATGAAGAAGGTCCACATTGTATAAGTTTGGGTCATAATTAGAAAATTTTTTCTGATGTGGGAGGGGGATGTTTATCTGAGAAGTAATTCTCCGCCCCCTATTTATTATTATATTAATATATAGAGAAGAAATATTGCATTCGTGTCAAAAAATCGATATAGAAAGGCTTTTGAAAAAAATCGGCCAAAATCTAGTAGCCTACTTTTTCTGATGAGCTTTTTCAGTTTTTTTTTTCGATTTTCTCAAAATTCATTTTAACCATTTTGATTATAATACATAAATAAATTATTTTTCTTTTAGATCAAAATGTATATTCTCATCCACGGGAGAATGTTGACATTTGTTAGTCGGTCTTGCCCAGTAACATATTAACCTCTGCTCACAAAATATGTTAAATAAGATTTTGAATAAAATTCATAAATTGTTTTTTATATGCAGGCTATTCATTTTGTCCTCAAAATTGTTCGAAGTTTAGTTGATAGAAAAAATAGTTCTCCTGATAAAAAATATAAAAATATTTTCTTATGTTTATAAATTTTAAATCTTAAATTCTAATGTATTCCTGATGAGGTTAAATATACGTATATAGACAGGTATACAGTAGTTTTAATATGACTTGTTTTTTAGATGCAAACGAAATAAGTTGTCAAGAATCACAATTGAAATATTTTTTTCAACTAATTCAAGGAATATCAGAGAATATTAACGTAATTTGTGTACGAGGAGAATATGATAGCACTTTAGAAAAGTAAACAATCAATAGCCATTTATAATCTATATAACTCTACTATTTGTTTCTAATTACATTCCCCGGGTCTGTGATAAATAATTGTTCTTTTAATTATTAATCTTAATTTTATTTATAATATACTGGAAGGCAGGTGCAGCCAAAAAAATCAAAGCCTCTGAATACTCTCAGAATACCGAGTCGTTTCGGTTTCATATTCGCTAATAAAGCCTATGTGTATTCATCGTAATTATTTGCACAAAGAGCAGTACCCCCGTCTAAATTTAACTAACTCTGGGCTATCAACGACGTGATGATGGGATTAGTTTGACCCGAAACATCTCGGTATTCTGTGAGCATCCAGAGGCTTTGATTTTTTTTGGCTGCACCTATCTTCCAGTTATACATAACTATAGACACTTCTACAAATACTATTAATTTTATTTAAAAAACAAATTAATAATAGTAATAATGTATATTTATTTATTTATTATTCGTTTTAATTCGTTTTAATTGTAAAATTTAATTAAATATATTTTTTTCTTTTAGTTACAAAAAAGATTTCGGACACAGTTTTTATTCATTTTGGTGTAGTGGTTTGCTTTTCCTAGTCCTAGACACACAACTTTTATGGAATAAGGAACATCCCGAATATATTAAACAAGTCGCCTGGCTGAATTATATGTTGGTTTGGGCAAGAGATTATTGGCGGTGCCGGGTCATCCTACTTCAGCACAGGCCTTGGCAGTCAAAACATCAATACGGCCCGGATAAAGATACTTGGCAAGCATGGATGAGTCTTTTGGAGTCCTCAGGTACCATTTTTATACATAAAATGGAAAAATGTCCATCATTGCCCATAGGCAATATTTTTTTCAAAATGATAATTAAGTATATTTATTTGATGTGTCTCAGGTGTTGTAGCCGTTTTCAGCGGATTCAACCTTCGAGAGACAAGCTCCAGTCAAGGTTCTATTTCGTTTATCACCACTACCAGTATTTGTGCCCCACTAGGATTTGATCCACCTGGAGCTCGTATTGTTCACGTTACTTATGGTGCTGTTACACATTCGTTTGTTCCTCTGAAAATACCTGTACTTCAAGATAGGACTGAAGAACAAACAATGGAATATAGTAGTGGTTCGTCTATATATAGCATCAATATATCTTGCCTTTTGTCAACACCATCTAATATATCTTGTATTTAATTTGTTAATGAGATAAATTAAATAAGAAAAAAATAAATTTCGTTCAAAATAATAAAAAGGTTGTTGATTAGTTGAAAAAAAAATATAGAAAAATACTCATTTTGAAAGTGGGCCTATTATTTATTTGAAAGCAAAATATTTTTTTACAAAATAAATACTTCTATCTAAAAAATTTCCTCTTAAGGCGGCTACATACGTAACTGCAAACATGACAAGCATGCAAGGGCGGATACAAGGGGGGGTAAAGGGGGTAATTACCCCCCCGAGATTCGAAAAAATACCTTTTTTTCGCAAAAAAATTTATTTTTAATGTAAAATTTTTAAAATTAATACTTAAAAATATGATGTGTATTTATATTCTGGCAAACAAGTACAGAATGTGCTTTTAAATTACCGAAATTAAAAAAAATAGTGTGCTGTGCGACGAGTCACACCAGATTACCCCCCCGAGAAACACCTCTGGATCCGCCCTAACATGTACTTGCAAGCGTCTCTAGGAGAATTTTGCTCAAGCATTTTGATTGTGCAAGCCGCTCGATTGAATTTTAATCATGCACAAGCATATTTAAAAATAAAACTCTCCGCCATTTTATAGGCGTTAATTTTAAACTGGTAACCGTTGCCTCTAGTTGAAACATTATGATTTAATCAGGGAATTAAATTCATTTAAGACAACACAAGGTTTTTTTGTTTCAATAATTTATTTATTAATATAAACACTTGATTCGTATTTCGACACAATATGTGTGGATGAGGTGAGGCTGAGGATGACACATCTTGTGTCCAAATATGTGTGAATGAGGTGAGCCTGAGGATGACAAATCTTGTGTTCAAATACGTATCAAGTGTTTATATTAATAAATAAATTATTGAAACAAAAAACCTTCTGAAGCTTAATGAGTGATGCCGAGAGAATGTACATCCTTGCCGAAAAATCAGCGTGGTTGAGAAGTTTCGGTTATATCAAAAAACCTTCTGTTATCTTAATCTTTTGGGTTAATTTTCGGCATAAGCTATTTCTTACACAAGCATGCTTGTTGCGTATGGTGCCGAAGGGAATTTATGCATTCTGGCACAAAAAGATTGCACATGCATGCTTGCCAGGTGTGTAGTTACGTGTGTAGCCGCCTTTAGCCTCGCAAAGATATAGATCACGCTTTATATTTTAGAAGTGGTCTTCACGTCTAAGATAAAATAATATAAAATTATATTGGCTACCAATTAATTTAAATAAATATTGGTGGGGTCTAAATGGTCCCAAATCCGGAGAAAGGCTACATAGTAAATATCTACTAATTGTTTAAAAGTGGGGAAGCAGCTCCATTCATCCCGAAATGGTTTCATTTTCAAAAAAATTATAAAAGTTTTTTGCATATTATATATGTGTATAATTTAAACTCTGTTCATTCTTTAAATGAATGTCATTGAACAAAATTATAATAACTCTCCCTCCATTTTCCAAAATTTTTAGCCCACCCCCTCATTAAAAAAAATTCTGTCCCCAGGTCTTTGGGGAAGACCGAAGAGATTTGAGAAAAGTGAACCCTCTGTAAATAATATGTAAATTTTTTTCTATTGAAATTGATAAAAAATTTGTGAGGGGAGAGCTTTTTGTTTTAGATACAGTAATTTATATAGGCTATATTTTATTTTTATTATATTAAATTCTACAAAAAAGATAAAAAGATGAATATTCTTGAAGAATATATTTTTCCAAACATCATGGGATTTGTGAATCCAAAAAGTTGACATTATTATAATTGGCTATCTCATTTGTTTCTTCGTCATATCATTTGCCAGTAGACTTATTTGATTCAACGAAATAATATGCAACACTTAAGGGAAAAGTGCTATAGCCATTAAACCAAGCCGTTTTTCATTTTGGGCACCAAGTGTTAATCAAGTTAAACAAGCAAATAACTCATCAGGAAATGTTTGTTATTTAGAGTTATGTTTAATGTTTGAATTCGTAGCTTGATCCAAAGGGAATAAAATATCTCCCAATGCATTAGTAGGATAATTGAAATAATCACTTGAAATCATTCCTAATATTTATTAATAGTAGAAAGATCATATCATTTAATTTTCAAATAAAATTTCATTCAAGGATTAATGATTAAATAAATATGCTATATTATACGGTATTATTGATTAGAATTATACATTCACATTAATGCGGCTTTGAGGTCTTTTTAATTAAAAATTATCAAAATATAAATAAATATAGAGATGAAAATGGGCGTAGCCTTCACTCTCTTTTATTAGCAAAGAAGCTAACATGTTTGTTGGATGAAATGGCCTTTAGTATTTCTATTGGGGATAAAATTCCCTGAAAGCCTAGATTACTTTACTTCTAACAATATTACTTATACTATTATTATCCTCTATCGAAACTTTTAATTTCATTATTCATATGGGGCTAATTTGAAGGAAGCTTTGGTCTACAGTTTGTAATCAGGGGTTTATATAGAATTTTTTCCGGGGGCGGGGGGTGCGAACCCCCATACAAAAAATATTTTTGAAATACGGGATATACGTGAGCCCCAGGGGGCCCGGCCCTCTCAAAGACAAATTTTCATAAAAAACTTTTTTTTATCTAAATTTTTTCGTTTTCACCTGAGTAGCGAGGGGTCTGGGCCTCTCAATAGCAAATTTTCATTAAATTTTTTTTGAAATCTAAATATTTCCGAACCCCGAGGGGCCCGGGCCCTCTCTAAAATAAAAGTTTTATTAAAAAATGCTTTTATATTAATATATAACAGGTAGACTATATTTTTTTAAAATTATTTCTATTTATGCGACGCACTTTTTCTAACAACACCGCATCCCTACAGACACTAGATCATAGAAGAAGCGTGTCTGCAATCTATCTCTTCTATAGGTACTATCATGCTCTCTTCTATAGTCAATGCTCAGCCGAATTAAAATCAATTATCCCACCCAAAGCAACATATTCAGGGGTCACAAGAGAGGCATCGTCCCAGCATCCCTATGCTGTTCAGATCACGACTTACAGAACTAGTCGATTCCATTCTTCCTTTGTCCCCATGACCTCCCGTGATTGGAACAAGTTTCCTGCGTCTATCTTCCCTAAATCCTACAATCTTCCGACTTTCAAGTCAAATCTCAACCGGCATCCTCTCAGTTCCAGTAGTTGAGTTCCCCTTTCCTTTTGTATTTATTTTCTTCCTGGCTGCTTGTGACCACTGGTCATTATAGGTCTTCGGACCTTATGCACCCATTCTATTAATAGAAAAAAAAACATATATAGTAATCGGCCATGAAAATATAGAAATTGGCCATATATCAGTATATATAAATATGTATTTAGATTTGAAAAATTTCGGGGGAGGGAAGCCGGGGCCCCTCTTCTTTTATACACCCCTGTTTGTAATAATATCTAAACTTACTGATTTTAGAGGAAACTACTTCTTGCTGTTAATATAAACTTATAAAATTTATATTTTTACCTACCAATTCTTAAACGGGAAGGAGAAAAACTAACAGAGTGAAATACAGAGCATAGGGTAGCTCTTGAAAAATAGTAAAAAATAAATAAAAATCTTAATTTCTATTTTTCAAATGAATCTGTATTTGTTTTAAATAAAAACAAAAACTCACGTTCTGTTGTTTTAATTAGAGCATAGCCAGCAAAGAAACAACTGTCTGTTTCAGTTTGTTTGTATTTGTTTGTAAGAAGGGCCTGAGAGAGTCCCTCAGCCTCAGTTTAATCAGTTTACCGTCTCACTCTTTGCTCTGTACATTCAAATATTAATTAATATGCACAAGACCCGCATGGCGGTGCCCTTGATAATTATTTTGTTTGTATATGTGTGTGTATCTATCTTATTCTTAATGTATCCCTTTAAATGAATGTTAGTGTGAAATTTATTCTGAATTCATTCTGGCCTAAATTTAAAACCTTTGTTCATTTTCGCCCATTATTTTATTTAACAAACGGATAATTTATGATGATAAACAGAGAATATCTTTGCAAGTAGTAATCAACAAACAGCAATTGAGAGAAAACCTCAATACAAATAAAGGAAAATCTGCCTAGTACTTTGAGCGGTTGGTTGGCTTTGAGTGGGTTCACGGAGATATCTCAAATAAAATAAATGGGGAGCAAGTAGCCTAGAGAATAATAGGCTCATTGAATCGGAATGAAATTTAGGCTTTAAATGGACAATAAGTACCCCCATTATATTTTATTTTGATTAAATTAAACCCACCAGTATTATTTTAATTACTTGAAATAAATTTTATAATATCAAAATTAAGTAAAAAAAAATAATAATATTAAAATTCAACAAGAACATTATGTAATTTCAGAAGGGAGCGATGTCCTCTAGTTTTATAGATAAGTGTAATAACTGTATTTTTAATTAGACTTATTCATTTTGTTCATACAATAATTGGACCCTGTTATGCAATAGTGTGTCAAGCGCCAAAACAAATTAAAAATTGAGTTAAGCACGGAATATTGTTTCAAATGCTATAATTAATAGTATTTTTTATGAAATATGTCCAAAAAAGATTTATATTTAATGTTACTTGCACAGATGACAAAAAAAAATTATATGTTTAATGGAAAGAGGATGCAGCCAAATAATAGTATAAATATAGCCAAATAAATAATAATCCAATCAAAACAAAAAACTTTAATTAATTAATTAATTAATTTTCTTGAATCTCGGTAGCTAGCGCTTGACACACTAATGTCTATCAGCCCCCCCCCCCGGGTCCAATTATGAATTCGATATGGACATTTTATCATTGTCTGTCAAAAACAAACCTCTTTATTTTGGAATCACTTTTGGTTTCTCCATCGATTCTTATTTAAATAAGTTTACTCGTAAACTCAAATCATGCAAAGTTACCTAGAAGAGGATCCGGAAGTCATCAAAATGTTTTTTTGATAGCATGCAAAGATTTATAAAAATCTTTTGTTCATTTTTTATATCTAGTAAATAAAAAAAGGAGAAAAAAAATTTTTATATTCAATAAAAATTAATGGTCCTTGAAAAATAAAAGAATAAAAACAAAACTGTATATTTAACCCTTAGCCACAAAGGGGTGTATGCTACCCTCACTTCTACTTATTTTATGAGAGCATGTATAATTACTAAAGCTAAACTCCAGCTGGGTTCCAGCGAATCTGCACATCATCTCAGGGAATTCCCATATAAACAATTAAATGTCATTCTGATGAATAGACAGTCAACTATTTCTTAGACAATGCAAATATAGCCCAAATTCAGTGTTCTGTTAATCACTTATATACCACATCTACGTATATACTATATAACTTATTTTATTATAATAACAAAGAAAATGCTTTAATTATTTCATCCTTTCAAATATTTCAATAAGCAATAGCATAGTTCAATTTATATTTGTTTGTGTTTTGAAATACGATGGTTCATTATTAAAAAAAAAAAAAAAAATGTTTTTTTTTTACAGGAGGATGGCTGGCCCCATGCCTCCCCCTTTCCAGCTAAATTCCCTAGTTATCGCCCATGAATAAGACTCCAAACCAAGGGGGGGGGGAGTAAAGGTAATTACCCCCCCCCCCGACATTTGAAAAAAATATTTTTTTTCGAAAAAAAAAATTTATTTTTAATGTAAAATTTTAAAAATGAATACTTAAAAATTTGATTTGTATTTATATTCTGGCAAACAAGTACAGAATGCGCCTTTAAATTATAGAAATTAAGAAAAAATTGTGTGCTGTGCGACCAGTCACTCCAGATTACTCCACACCCCCGAGAAACACCTCTGGATCCGCCACTGCTTCAAACCCCATTCGGCCAACATTAGGATACATACACACCAAAAAAAATTTTTTATGAGACAATATAAAGAGGCTAAATAGGCCTAATTAATTTTTTTACTTTCTCTTACCTCTATATATGTTAATATACCTATAGAGAGAGAAAGTATTGGATTCATTTAAAAAAAATCGATGTCGAGATTTTGGTGGATATACACGTTTTGAGGTCCCATGAATCCAAAAAAAAGGGTTTTATAAGTTGTGTGCTGTGCGACCAGTCATACCATATTTTTTTAATTAGGAATTTAGGGATTTACAAGTTAATAACATTATATATATATAAAAAAAAAGTGTAGTCTATATACAAATTAATATAGCCTACATGTAATAGGTATACAAATTTTACCTTTATAATATAAAATTAAACAGTATAAAAAATGCGTTTCAAAAATATAAAAACAATTCTCGGTAGAATTAATTAATAAATAAATTATTTTGTGTTCATTTTATTTTTCTTATTGTTTAAACTCTAAACATGGATTTGGTTTTGATGTTATTAAAATTCATTCGTTTGATTGAAAATTATTCTTTTACTTTGAACTATGTTAAATAAAACAACAAAATGTTTTTATTATAACAAAAAATACATTAATAATATAACAATTTTCAATCATGATTAAATAATACCATAATTTTCATGAGATAATCCTGTGTGCTTAGTGAGTTGGGATGTAACGGGAGGCTATTAGGCCGGTTTATAATTTTTTTTAATGCCAAATATTTTATGGAAATAAATTATATAATCTTCTAATTTTTTAATGAACTGAATTAAATAATGGAGTTTTAAGTTTGTATTTATTCTTCGGTAAGAGAAAGTGGAGCACTGTGCTTGTCACACCAGATTTTTGTGACGAGATATATTTAGTTTCCCATAGCACCTTAGTTAACTTGACCACTTGCATTTATTTCATAAGTAAAACTAAAAAAGTATTGATTCAATATCTCCGTTATTAATGAGTATATCTATTGTGAGTCCAGGCATTCTTATTTAAGTCATTTGGTATCCAAATCCGGACTGCCTGCGACCCGAACCCGCGACCCTTGGTATACAAGGCAGGCGCGCTACCAACTACACCAATCTCGAGGGCTAAAAATAGTTGATTTATATGAATTTGAATCTAAAAAGAAAAGTTTTATATTCTGTTATCTTGGCAACAATTTTCGCTCAGAGGTCCACGTCTTGTGGGTACATGCATGGCGACCACGAGCTTCCCGAGCTGGGACAGGCAATCCTTCAGTTCTTTGTATGTCCTTCCTCTTTTCAATAGACGTCAGACCGTGCGACAGGCCGGCCTGTCCTATTTCTTCCGGTCGCAAAAACATATGGTAGGGTTGGAGGGAGTAAGTTAGGTCCGGCGACCCCGCATCGCGGGAATAAGACGAGGACAGAAGAAGATGGCATCCATTTCTTCTACCTTTTTCCTATGAAGAGATAAGATAAGTGTGCTTCAAAAGATTTCAAGGGCAAAATGAGAATATAAATTTTAAAGATTATTTAAAAAATAATTGATTTATGAATTTTAAACAAAATTGTTGAGCAAATTTTGAGAAAATCGAAAAAAAAACTGAAAAAGTACATCAGTAAGGTACTAGTACTTTTTGGCCGATTTTGTTTAAAAGCTTATTTTCACGCTCCAGGGGGTGTCTAACTTAAATATAAAATTTCAACCTTCTAGCTCAATTCCTTCATGCTTAAAATTGAACACACACAGACAGACCATGTCGCGAAAACCACTTTTTTGAACTCAGGGGACCTGAAAACATGAATATCCATCAAAATCTCGACATTTTTGACATGATCGCAATACTTTTTCTCTCTATATAGGCCCATTTCATATATAGGGTAAGAGAAAGTAAAAATAGGACCAGTGGCGTAGTGAGCTTAACTTCCCCCCCGGGCCCCACCAACCCTTATCACCCCCCCCCCCCCCCCTTCAAAACATTTTATTTTTTTTTGAAAATATACAAAATTTTTTAAATAACCCTACCACTAAATTTAAATCTTTTTTTCCAAAAATAAATTTTATTAAAATAAAAATTATCCAGCAATTTTGTGTTTTGGGGGGCCCTTTTGCGCCCCTTTTAAGAAGAGCCCCCGGGCTGGTGGCCCCCTTTCTTCCCCCCCCCTCCCCCAGGACAGCAAAGAGCCATTCCCTCCGTCCACACAAAATGGCCTGTCTGTGTGCGGGTTGCCGATCTTTATGAAGATTTTTGCTCTTAAATTATTTCTCTTCCAGTAGCGGACCAATATTCCCATTTCCCCATTTCCTACTCTTATATTCTATAAATTTCAATTTATAGATAAAGATTAATTAAATTAATTAACCTCTCTTAAAATTTTTAAAGCATTATTTTATTTTAATCCAATTCAATTTTTTTTTTTCCCAATTTAGCTTTAATGGACCTATCGTAAAAAACATGGCATACTTACAGGGATTAATTTAAATGCTATGAGTTATATTATATTATTCAACAAAAGAGGCGGCGACTAAACATAAATTATCTCCGGCAATAGAATGCATTTATTTTTGCGAGGAGAGAAAAAATCGCCTTCCAGGGCGGAGTCAGGAGAGCGCATCTATTCGATAAAATTTATTTTATGTACCGACTAAAACAGACAAAAACATATTAATATTTCAAATTGCTTTGCTATAAATGTATCATTATCATAGTGAATTGCTTTATAAAACTAGTTAATGATCAAAGGAAGGAAGATTTATTAATTGCTATTAAACTTATAGATTTTAATACGGGGGTTTTAATATTAAGGTATATTTATGCCTTCCTTTAAATTAAACGTTTAGGGGGTGATGCCGCATCACAACGAATTGCAAAAATCAAACTAGCATTGGAACAAGCTCCCTGCGTCTATCTTCCCCAAAACCCATAATCTTCAGACTTTCAAGTTCCAACCTCAACAGGTATCTTCTCAGTTCCCGCAGTTGAGTTTCCCTTGCAGCTTCTCCTTTGTTTTTATTTTCTTCCCTGGCTGCATGTGACTATTGGTCATTATAGGTCTTCGGACCTTATGCACCCATTCCAAAAAAAAAAAAAAAAAAAAAAGCTGTTTCTTGATGGCTGGATATTATGATATGAGGATGCGTTACAAGGAGTGCCAAGGCGAAAAATTAAACAAAAATCTATTTTTGTCGACGTTTCGAGTGCCGATCGCACCCTTCATCAGGATCAAATTGACATCATTTTTGTCCTGGATGAAGAGTGCGATCGGCACTCGAAACGTCGACAAAAAATAGATTTTTGTTTTATTTTTCGCCTTGGCTGCCCTTTGGTAACGCATCCTCATAAAAAAAATTATGTCTTGAACCAATGAATATAGGGTAATAAATCTATAGATTTTCAGTTAAAACTAAATATTGATAGACCTATTATTGTAGTTTTTTACTTTCTCTTACCTATATAACTGTTTTAAATTCTAAATTGTAAAAATTTTATATTTCCATTCTTTGCTATTGATTCTGGCCTTATTCATTTGTTACCCGGCTAGCTTTCTATGTATAGGCCTATATATCAACAATAAAAATTAACTTACTTATTTTGCATCTCCACCTGCATCTACAACGCCAAGTAAACCTCTTGCTTCTGGTGTTGTCTATATATATTTTTTTTTAATTTCCCTATCGGCAATGTTTAAAGATTTTTACGGCAAGTGGGATTTGAACCCGAGTTGTATAGCAACTCTAGATTCGTAATCCGCAATCTTATCCGATTAGCCACGAACCTCCTCTGCTATATGTTTATAAAACTTTCAAAGGCCATTTTTCTCGAATTGTTGAATTTTAGACTTTCGCCACTATGATTCTCAGGCCATATATGGACTCTGTTATGCATTAGTGTGTCAAGCGCCAAAAAAAAATTAAAAATTGAGTTAAGCACCGAATACGTTTCAAATGCTATAATTAATAGTATTTTTTTATGAAATATGTCCTAAAAAATTTATATTTAATGTTACTTGCACAATTGACAGAAAATTATATATAATCCAATGAAAACAAAAAACTTTATTGTTAATTTTCTAAAAACTCGGTAGCTGGCGCTGACACATTAATGCGTAACAGAGTCCTTATATGTCAAAAATTCAATGTCGAGATCCCACAGTTCTTAAATCCAATTTTTCAAAAGATTGTTTTTTTTCTAGCTTGGGAATCCGGGACCCT